>VDFB02255703.1:0-118592 GCA_007258455.2 Sequoia sempervirens
TTTTCTGGATGTGTTTGATTATGACAGATGGGGTGGTCCTTTGCCTCAGAGCTGGTTGGATCAGCAGTTACAGTTACAGAAACAAATACTTAGTCGAATGCGTGAACTTGGAATGACTCCTGGTACCAATTCTATGTTTTAAGACCTATATCTTAGTTGCATTTAGCTCTAGTTTGTTTTCTAATATAGTTTTCTGATAATCTTTATGATTCTATATGTTATATTTCTATATGTTATATTGATTGAGTTGGAATTCATAACTTTTTCCTGATAAAAAGAATGGAAATTCTATTAAAACCTAGAGTAATGATACAAAAATTTAGAATATGTGTGTTTCTGCTATTTCTGGACTATCTAAGATGGTAGAGAGTAAGGACCAAGATCCATGGCTAATTCTGCAAACTTCTACATTTTGCTTTCAATTATAGACTATAGTTGATCTACCAAAACTAAATATGAGCAATTTTTTTTGTCGTCTATCTATAATGTCCCCATTTTAGGCTTCTCTTGCTCTGCAGTTGGAGATGGTTTTTTGGGTTTGTGTCTGTTTGATCAGAAGGGTAATTTGATGCTACCAGTGAGCTTAGATGGTCTAGAGGAGTTATTTGATGCTTTCAAATGTTATTTTTGGTTTCTAGTTGTTAATTTTATGATCAGATGTAGAACACAAAAATTTAATTCAGAAACAAACAGTAACAAAGCAGATACCTTGGGAAAACCCTCTCTTGAGGGAGAAAAACCTAGCAACAATATATCACTTATATATTGAGTATCAACAAAATGTCTCATTTACAAAGAGGCCGATATGAAGGCCAATTAGAAGCACCACAATTTGATGCTAACACAGTAACAAGATAATGTAATTCACTGATGATAAACTCAACCTGCCACAAAATATCAATCTGCACTTGAAGACTAACTCACACTTATGTATATCGAACTTGTGATGAACAATGAATGAATATGAAACAATGAAAGACCATCGAACATATATACAAGATGATGGGAGAGGACGTGCCTCTTCAAAACTATAAGTCGGCCTTCACCAAGGATCATGTCTCCATAAAGCATGAAGTCGGCCTCAAGGAAATCGCACCTCTTCATAATTCATGTCTTCAAGATATCGGCCACCTTTAGCAATAATTAAATATTAAATAAATGAGGCGCCTCCTCATAATCATTATCAATATAAATGAAATAGCCAAGGGATATTATTTAATTTATCATTAATGCGAAGGAGGTCAGCTGGAAGAAGATTCCAACGCTGCTCAATAACATCAACACTAGTGTGCTCTCCAAGAATCTTGGAGAGAGTGTCTATTTATAGAAAGTTGCCCGATGAGCTCCGTTTATCATTATTCTTCATCAAGATAACTCCAATGTAGTTAGTTTTCAATTCCGATGCATTCCGGTAGTTTCCGAAAAATGATTATATTAATGGCTATATTTTAATTAATTTACTAAGGTTACCAAATATTGATTAAAATATTTAAAAGGACCCTTAGTGTTATAGCTTGTCAGAACCAAAATGAAATGTTTTAAATCATGGATGTATTAAACAGGGACCTCGTGTGTCAAATTATCATTATTTTTATAAAAGGTCATTTTCAGAGAAAAAAGGGAGTTTAAATTAAAAAGTGAATTTCTAAATAGAAGTTTTTGGAGAGTTTGGCGGGAAAAGTATAAAAGGAGGTTATGAGAACTCATTTGGTCATGTTGAGTTTATTCTATTTCTCTTATTGAAACCCTTGTCGGTCAAGAGATTGAACCTGGTTCATCTCAACCTCTGGAGGATGGAAACCCTTTAGGGAAGATCAGTTTCGGTGGTGAAACGATTCCACCCTAGTTGGTTCATGGGGAAAATCACTTAGATTTTCCAGTTGAGCAATTAAGGAAAATTTGTGGATCTCTTGAGGAGACAAATTTGGAGATAAATGATTAACATACTTGGCATATTGAAGGAAAAGTTTATCATTTAGTTGTGGGTTGTTCCTAAGTTAGTTTTGGATGCCATGTATTGAAGATTATAAGCTGGCCGTGACATTCATTATACTCAGTTATGTGTTGCACATTGGGATTTGAACTGGGCACAATTATTTGCTATCATATCTGGTTTGGTGTAGGCTTTATGAAGGAGTTATTGTGGTGTTGAAATTTGATAGTTTGTTTTCTTGTTCGCAAGGAAATACAACTATATTATGTGAGTCAGTTTTATCTATGGATTCAGACAGTGACATATAATTAGTATCAGCGGATAGAAAGTGGTTGGCCAGAATTATCTATGAACAGGGTACCAAACTTGGTAGTCAACCTTAATCTAAGTGTGATACTTTGGTCACGTTGAGAAGACTGGAAGAATGCTCAAGTCTTGTTGAGCAGTCACCTTCTTCATTGTTACAGATTGCTATGACTTCAGTAGTGACTTCGTTGGGTGAGCTTAAGTATTTGAGACACAGAGACAATGAGATTAGGCTCATTGTTGCCCTTTGTATTACTCAGCTTATAAGGATCATAGCTCCTTGGGTTCCTTATAATATTGGTAAAATGAGAGAAGTATTGCAGCTGATTGTTGATAGTTTTGATGGGATAGGTGATGTCGACATTCCTACTTCTGGAAAGCAGATCAAAATCCTTGAGTTGATGGCACAAGTTAGATCGTGCATTGCCATGATTGACTATGATTGTCACGATCTTGTTTTATAGATGTTCCATCTTTTCTTGGACTCAATCAACAAGAGACATGATAAGACTATCCAGGACAACATGAGGACTATCTTGATTTCAATTATTAGTGAAGGTGATGATATTTATCAGCCTCTTTTATCCCTTCTGCTAGCTGTTCGAAAACAAGAAAAGTTATTGTCTCCAGCTACATATGATTTGTTGCATAGTGTCTTTGAACAATGTGAAGACAAGTTGAGACTCTATGAAATATTTCCCCTTAATTTTTTCCCAAAATTTATTACACAAACCAGCAACAAGTCACTGATTAGCGTTAGCTCCAAAAAAAAATCAGCATGGAAGTAACTCTAACCAAGAATGTTCACCAAGATCCCAATGTGGGCGAGGTGATAGCATATGGTCAGAGGATCATTAGGAGTAAACTAAACTGAAATTACAATTCATCTGCTGATGCAGGCATCCACAAGCAGTGGGGATACTCCACTTATTCAGTGGGTGAGATTATTACATTATTAAAGGTGGCAAGCCAACCATTTAAATCCTTACTTCCACTTATTAACGTGAGGGCAATACAGTCCACACAACCACTTATTTAGTGGGGGAAAACTTACAATTAAGAAAGATGATTATTTAAACTCAACCACTCAATCGTGGGAGTATGAAATTTAAACTAATTGCAACAAATAAAATAAATAGCTGTTAGTACTACTAATCAGCTTTACAATGAATTAAACAGTTGCAAATAAGAAAGATATGCTTTCAAATCAATCAATAGTTAGAGTAACGCTTCCTCTAACTCTTACAATACAATAATGATATAGAAATGTAGCTCAAACCAACATTATATCAAAAACTAACAAGTCTGATCAGAAACAAAGAATACAAAAAATCAGACCAGCAAACTGTACATCAATGAAATGCACATAACTTTATCAATTTACCTCCAAATTGAGTGAAATCAATTGCAATGAACTTTTGGAGGATAGGCGCCCATGTCATGATGATGAAATAGCTTCAAAAAGCAACCATTAATTTACTTGCACAATTCCCAGTGCTCCCAACATGGTACGGCCCTTAGCAAGGGCGATTTTGCAATAATAAAAATAAATACTTTGAAATAAATTCTAATCTTCTATGGGAAGGGGCGCCCATGTGCTAGGAATCCATATCTTCAATACCCAGAAGCATATTAAAATCGTACAAAAAGCTGTTAATGAAAATCACCTTCAGCCATGAATGAACCAGCAAGCTCAAAAACTGAAAAATACTTCAATTTCTCCAACAATGAAGCTCAATGTGCACTTCTGAATGAAGCACACTCTCAATCCACCATCTAGGGAACCATAGTTTCAGGCTCGAAGAATGGAGACAAATTTGCTAAGCTAACCCTTAGCCGGATTTTGGATTTCAAACAAGCAGCATAACGTTATATTTTTCCAAAGATAATCAGCTCTTCAAACAGCAGCAATATATAAGTTTCAATTGGCAAATGAAGCAACAAGAGACTCTTCAAATTCCAAGAAGTTGAATCACTTCAACTTCCAAAAGGAACGCCACTTTAAGCATTTCACTTTTTGAAATAATAAAATATTAATCAACCTCTTTTAAGCGTCCAACTTCACTTTGCAACAATAAAGCATTTAATAATTCATTAAATGCACCATTGACCCCTTAATGACCCCCTTTTAAAAACAACATGAAGTGATCATTCCTAGGCATGGGGGTACAACTGAGAAACATAAAAATGACTAAGTATAAAACTTAATCCATGGAGATAACCTAAGCCAAACTGAAACTGAAGGATAGAAAGATGATTTGAGCTGAATTGCTGATGATGCTACTGCGAAAATTAGACTTACTAAAAATAGCCAACTGCTATAAATAATAAGTTCACATCAAAACAATAGAAAGCCAAACTGAACATTGAACTGCAAAGGATTGAACTGCTGCTAGACAGATACTGCCAAAAGATAGACTTGCTAAAAAATAGCGAACTGCTATAAATAGTAAGTCTGCACAACAACCTTAGAACGCCAACTAAGTAGTATCTGAAAGAGGAAACCCTAATTTTCTGCCTCAGCTTAGCCTACAGATTTCCAGAAATAGGCTAAATCCAAATGAAGAGTGTAGGGCCAAAATGGGGACATTACAGTCCGCGCTTCCCAAAATTGCTTGTCTTCAAGCAATGCCACCACACTCCAAGGAAACAATTTGATCCTTACCATGCCAAATAGGATCCTAGGGCCCCAAATCATCCTAGGAGAAGGATAGCACCAACTGATGTAAGCACTGCACTGTTGGATGCCAACACAAGAAATCACCAGATTAAAACTATACTGAAACACCATAGAAAATAATTCGAAAAGGCCAACATTAGCTTCATCATCACCAGTTGTTGAATCACAAACCTAGGTGATTCCTGGATTCCAAATCATCCTCAGGAATACTGTTCCTCTAATCCGTTGCACTACTCTGATTAAAAACACTGAATACCCAAGGTGGAGCAACATATCATGGTCCCCAAAAAACAATACACCAAACATGTCAGTGCCCAGGTCCCATATCAGTTTGAAGAACCTGCAAACTTCACTGTTATAATTTTGATCAGCAACATAAATGTTTTCAAACATGTTACAAAACCAATGCCAATCATAGAACAACACTCCACACACCATCACAGTATAATGCTTCTTTTGAAGCAAACTGCTTTCACCTAAAAAACTCCGAATAATCTTCACACATCTCACAACATGAGTTTCTAATTGATGAATCAAATCAACAATTAGTTCGCTGCCCCAAACAATAATGTATGAGATGTTACCAAAAATTTCACTGTCTATCATCAGAAGACAACCCATACCTGAATTTTGACCATACTGAATCATTTCCTTGCTCATCTGAGGCAGAAGTTCAGTCCATATAGGAGATATAGAGACATGAAAATGATTAAACCAGCTTCCTAACAGGTCTGAAATAATCATCTTGAGATCTGATTTTTGGAAAATCAACATCCAAGAAGACAAGCAGCAGCTGCCACATAAGAATTTTTTATCAAAATGTGCATCACTACTCATGAAACAAGCTGGTGGCACCTTTAGCAAAAACCCCATGCCACCACAAACCAACTTCTGATCATATCTCCTTCCCAGAACACCAATTTATGATCAAAAATAAAGAACCAATGGCATAGAAAGAAGGAAGCAGCAAACATAAAACAGAGTTTTTGACACTTATCTCTCCATCCAACTGTTTTTTTAAGCATTCCATTCTTCATAAGAAAACACTTGAGATCCCAAATACTGATTTGCAATTGAAGACATTTTCCAACACAAAAGCAAATGGTCACAACTACATTCTGAGTATTATATGCTGGTCTATCTACTTTGAAATTACCTTCTTCCCAAGTAATGCTAGGATCCCAAACTAACAACCATGAAGAACCACTTCTCAAACTGATAATTGCTCTCACACGAATCCTTTGATTCACTCGTTCCATCTGCAATGCCACTTCTTGCAAGAAGTATTCAACCAACCTTTGTTCATTGAAGAAATCAAATCTAGAATCTTGTGATATGACTTGCCGGAAAGATTCCATGAATCCTTCATCAAATACAATTCTAAAATCTATCACTCTAAGAGAAGATGGTGATGAACTAAAATCTGATATGAGTCTCACAAGCATCCTCATCAAAAAATAAATTAAACCTTCATCAACAAACCCATCAACTCTTTGTTGATGAACAATAAGAATGCCTTCATTTCTTTGTGTTTCAAGAGTTACCAATTCTTGCTGAATGGTTGCACTAGGAGCAGCAGTAGATTCAACTTTGTGCAACTCACGTATTAACTCTCTAATGCTGGAAGACAAACTCAAATCCCCTTCTTCAGTAATCTCTGAAGCAATTTCTTTGTCATTTTCAAAAAGAGGATTTACATAAACCTTACTAGCACCTTCTTCATACAATAGATTGTCAAAAGCTTGATAAGCTTGAGAATTTGAATGCTTTGGTCTCTTAGGACAGCATTCCAAATCATATGTTTCTTGTATGAGATCAAACTATCCTTATCTTATACAATGTATACAATCAGATTTTAGCCTCATATAAACAGAAAATCAGAATTAATTCAAGTTTGATTAGAAATAGTAAAACACAGAAATCAGACCAGCAAGGTAAGAATTCACCAAAAAATGCTCATAACTTGCACCAAACTTCTCTGTTGATGTGACACTGAAAGCAAATGAGAGCTAGAAGTTGGGAAGCCAAGTACAAGCCAAGAAACTCCTCCAAATGGCAAAGAATTATTTGTACACACTTCCCAATGTAGATCTGGAAATGATAAAACCCTCCTGTCAAGGGCGACCTGCTCTAGAAAAATGGAGACATTATAATAAAATCTGAAACTCAGTGAAAGGGGGTGCCCAAGGTAGGAAAGATGATTGCTTGAATACCCAAAATCAAATAAAATTCACACAAAGAGCTGTGAATGAAAATGAGTTACAACCATACAAAAACCAGCAGCCTCAAAATCAGATTATACAATAGCAATCTAAATTTGGAAATCAAAATAAACTCAATCTGCACTCTTGGATGAAGCACAGTCTTCAGAATCCAGCTGGGTACTGTTTTGCAAGTACGAAAGTAAATGGATGGAGCTAGGAGGTATGCTTTCCTCGAAGCGAGAGCTCTGAATTCATTTCAGCAGCATTTCGATATAATTAGCAACAATGAATGCCAATTGCTGGGGCAAAAGCCTTCTTAAATAGAACTGTGAGGTGACTGTTCGCATTCCTTCTTTTCCCTCCAAAAGGGATTTCCAAGGCTCCATTGGAAATATTTGAATTTTAAAATAAACTTTTTTCACCTTCTCCTATGCGTCCAAAGCAAGGGGACACTATAAAGTATAAACTTTATAAAATATTTAATTGCCTCATAATGAGGCGTGCACCCTCAAGAGCCACCTTTAAAAACAACATTAAGTCATTCACACTAGGCCAAGGGGACCAATATGAAAATAGAACATTAATGACTTAAATAATTCATTTTCTCCAAAATGCACCTCAAAAAGCTAAAACCAACAATACTCAACTACCCTGCTAGAAATAGAAAAGCAAACTGAACTGTTGCCAACTCGAACACTTCCAAAAATAGAAAGATGACCAGAGATGACTGAACTACTGCTAGGATGACACTGGCATAAATAGAACTTACTAAAAATAGCAAACTACTATAAATAGTAAGTGTCTCCAAACTCATTTTGAGCACAAATTGAGTAGCCTTCATGACTTACTAAAAATAGTAAGTTCCTAGAAAGGTTGTCAAATGGAGATGCATGTTACATCATTTTGAAGCTCTTTGAAAACCCAAAAGAACCCAAAACCTTTCTCGCATGCAAAGTATCCATAAAAAATGCATGTCATTTTCTTTTCATGTATGTTACCTCATCCTGAAGCTCTCCAAAAACCTAGAAAGTTCCTCCAGACATGCATCAAAACCTCTCACATGCAAATCTTCAAAAGCTCAATTGAAACCTCCTACAAAATAGGAAACCCTAATTTGCACTTCTAACTAGCCTACGTGCCTCTAGAAATAGGCTATTAGTCACAAAAGAGCGTATGGCTAAAATGGGGACATTACAAAATCTTCCATTGTGGGTTTATGTGAAGTATTCTGACTAAGACGAGTTGCCAAGAAACTCTAAAGATCATATGAACGCCTTTCTATGAGAAACTTAAGATTGAGCTTTGACATTTCATTTCTCATCAACTTAGCGTTAGCTGCTGATATGCATCTATATATGCTCATCTCAAAGGGGAAGTTGACGATAGTCTTGCGTCTGTTACGCAAAAAGGTGTGCACCTCATGTACTTGCCTCAAGAACTCCATAAACACCACCTTATCTGATGGATATCGGGGTAGCATGGCTTGATTGCCTGAGAAGCCATATATGCGTATGTCGGAGAATGTGGGGAATTGAATAAACCAATCAGCCCAATCCGCCATTGCCAATCTAGCATCTGGTGAAAATTGTATATGCAACTCATGGTCAAGACTCCTTACTGTGTGCATTAGGAAAAAATCATTCACCCGCTTGAAGTGCCATTCTGACTGTGAAAATTCTAACTGTGGGAAATGCTCGTGAACCTGCTGAATGCCTAGAGTTCCAACGATATTAAAACCTCTAAAATTTCCTTGAAAGGCTATTAGATATACGAGGTATGAAATCATATGGAATTCGTGGGCTTTGAGGAAGTTTGTCATGTGATGGTGAAGAGTGTCACTGATCAATGCCGACTAGTCATAGTGTTCTCTATTGTTGACAAGCTGAGACATGATGTAGAACATCCACGGCTGAAACTTGTGAGCTTCAGCTTGACCCGTGACTCTGTTGAGCAGAGTAATCATGACTGCGAACTCATCCCTGAACTCACCAAGTCCAACGTTCTTCGGAAAATTGTTTCGTTTCTCTTTTAGCCACCTTTGTGCCATCCTTTTCTAGCACTAATCCTTTTGCGTATTCCATGCCTTCTCACATTCTTCAGTTGATATAATGAGGTTATCTGGACATGGTGGAATGCCAAAACATCTCTCAATGTCTCCTGGCTTGAGGTTGCAAATTATTCGCCCATCCACTGACTAGATTTCTTGTGAAGTGGGGTTGTAATGCTTGACACAAGAAATTACAAACTCGATGTTTTGTGTCGAGATGGGAAAAGAGGCTGCTACCAATAACCCAGATTGTTCAAGATTTTGAATTGTAATGCAGTCTATGCCTTTCAGAGTGTTCAAATCAATTATTGGATTTGCTTGATGCAAGTCAGTGTCGAGTGTCTTCAAGAAATCGTGAAGCAAGACCGATTTGGTCTGATTTCGATTGGAGACTGCATATCTGAAAACTTGAAGAATGACTGTGCACACGACTATGTTTGAACAACTTTTGCACAAAAGCTAAAAATAGCTTCGCTAAAAGGCAACAAAAGGAAAATTTTTGGATAAAAATCTGAGATATAGGTTTTGTAAGGAATGTCGTTTTGAATAGACCCAGATCGTCCGTTTTTCGAAAAATAGACTTTTTCAAGAACATGAAAGAACCCCTCAGAGGTAGAAGTTGCGAAGCAATTTTTTCCCAGAAAAATCTAAGATGTGGGTTTTGTAGGCACTTGTAATTTGAAGAGACCTAGATCATTGGTTTTTTTGAAAAACCGAGTTTTGCTTGAAACCCTAAAAAGTGGAAGCAGCTTGACAATTTTTTCAAAAAAAACTTGGACGTGGGTTTTGTGGCCAATTTTGTGCTGAATAAACCCAGTTGGTCAAATTTATGAAAAAATTGTTTTTTCTTGAACATGCGAGAAACCTTAAGAAGTGGAAGTTGAAGAAGCTGTTGAATTTTTTTCCAATCTTGGTGAAGATTGGAAAAGAAATAGACATAGATCGATGGAAGTTGAAAATTATGAACTTCTACCTCTAAAAAATGATGTCTTGGAAAAATGCCTTATGGAAACGTGTTCTTTTGTGCAACTTGAACTCGAAACTACGAAGAACTCTGAAATCCCCCTTTGTTTGATCCTTCAAAGGCTATTGAGAAGAAAATTTTGTGTTTGCTCGTTGAAGTCAACCTGCAAAATAATGAAGTATGGATGCCTAGATGCTTCTTAAATAAAGTTTGGAGGTGAAAGAAACAGTTAACTCTCGAAAATCTGTAATTTTAGGAGTCATCACGTGTCTTTTTTTACATTAACTCAAAGAATCCCTCAAAAATAGGGTGTCCAAAGCAGATATTTCATGAAGACGTCTTCAAAAAAAGTCTAACTCAAGTTGACTTGGGCGCCTACTTGAGATAAGGCATCCAAGCTTAGCAGTGTTAGAATATTTTTTGAAATTTTGAAAATTTTCTTGTTGAAACACCTCTTCGGCGACTGATACCCCCTGTTTGAGCACTATTTCCCACCAACTTGTGAGCGATTGGAACTGAAAGAAAATTGATCTGGCAAGCTTGATCGAATCTGAGGAGATTGATACCTCACACCAGCCTTTGATCTCGTGTTTGATTGCTTTTTAGTCTAGTCGCCCCTGGCTGATTGGGGTGCTTTGTATCACAAGAGTTAGGAAATTTTCAAGATTTTCATCTTTTCCTTGATAATCTGCCTTTGTTCGATCTTCGATTGCCACCGCTTGAGTCTTCCGACAGGTCCTGTCTCCACGCCTGATCCACAACACAGACGATGAACCCAACTGGTTTCACCCACTGAGCCCCAGTGATCCAGCACACCATTCTCAGGCCCTGAAACACCCAGGACTAATCAGAGTCCCAGACCATCACCACCACCTGTTGACTGATGTCTCCAATGACATGACTTGACCAGACCAATTGAAAAATCAGGTCGTTTTTGTCGATTTTGTTGAGCGAGCCCAGAATCAGCGATTGAACGATACTTGAACATATGATGGGCTGACACTATCTTCGCGCCATGCTCACCGTCAGCCGACCGCGCTGAGTGTGTGTTCACTGTTGCTGACGCGTTGATGGTATTCAAGTGCTTGACAAACAAAAACTAAAAATATTCTAAGGTGTTGAAGCCTAGGCATGCTCCTTGAGATAAGGTGTCCAAGGTTTCCAGACTTAATTTATTTTTTGCAATTTTCAACTTTTTGAATTCCCCTCCATTGTTCACTATTTTTCAAACAACTTTTGCCATGGATCATTCTGTGCAGTGTTTGAGACTTAGATTTTGACACCTGGTATCTGGCCATCCTCCATTGATAACCTTAGAGGTCCTAACTTTTCTCCTGAAAAGGCGAGATAGACCCACCAGAGGAAAACTGACTTTCTAATGATTATGACTGGACCAGTGTGATCGTGACGAAGAATTAACCAATCAAAATCAATCTTAGTCATTTCTACAAAGATTATATTTTTAGGGTGTTTTGAAAATAGGGCTTGAAACCCTAATTTCAAAATTTCCCAAAACTTTGCGAGCATCCTTTTGACAATAAACCCAAAAAAACCCTATAGTCTGTTTATTTTTCATAAATTTCTAAAAATAGAAAATTGCTATTTTTAGAAATTTCGACCCTTTTTGACTTTTGACGACAATTTTACAAGATTTTGACCATTTTTACCAAAATGCCTTGATGAAACAAATTTTTTAATTTTGGGTACAACATGTTTAACCTTTAGACTCATAATACAACACCAATATGACATCATAGACATTATTCGGAGAAAATAAATAAAATACCTTTCTAAGAGACTTGATCAACACTTCTAAAATTTGTCTTCATAAAAGATTTCATAAATTTTCTCGCAATAAGCCCAACTGCGAACTCTGGAACATGTCCACCCAAAGATGGATTAGGCTTTTGTCTAACCCAGCTGCTCAAGGGTTTTTGTCCTTGAAGTTCTTGAAAGTTGTGCTCTCAATTTGTTCTTAACAATAATTTTTCCAAGATGATTAATTCCCTTTTCCACTTGCCTTTTATACTTCACGACTTAAATGTTTTGACATTGTAAAGTCACTTTAGTATTAATTAATTAATTAAATATAAATGTCCATAATATTACTTTAGGACAATTTAATATTTAATTAATTAAAATAACTTTGTGGTGACTATTCAGAAGTAGGGGACATTACAGCAGTAGGGTAAGGTAAAACCATTACTTAAAACACAGGCTGGAGGCTCCCTAAGCTCAATATACATCTTAGTATCATGGGTACATGTATGCAACACTCTGTTCTACTAATTATTTCAGTTTGTCTTGCTAATATGTAGCTGGTTAAATCAAGGTTTGATAGTTGAGTTCAAATTTTCATGTAACTTTGGGATTCAATTAAGTGGTTTCAAAATTTTACAAGAATTAATGAAAATCTTCTGAAGCCAATTTCATTATGGTCATTGAAACTTGATCTGTTTATGCTAATTGTATGATTGTGGCCTTTATAGAGGCAATAAGTACCATCTGACTTGTGTTTCTTTGTTGGTTTTTGAAGTTCTACCTGCATTTTCTGGAAATGTTCCTTCTGCACTACAACATATATTTCCTTCAGCAAAAATATCTAGACTGGGCAACTGGTAACTTCTTTTCCTTCTGTAGCAGATTGTAATTAACAAAATTTCAGACCTTTATAAACACTGCAACAAAGCTTTTAAAGATGTAATTGTTAATTGTATATGTGGATTGTTAAAACAAGAGATCAAATATTATGAGTCATTTGGCCATCATTGAAGAATAACTATTATTTTACAGAGAGTAATCCTAATTGTTGACAAGAGCATGTAGATAATCATCGTAAATATTTGGAACTATATCTTGGACCATGACCACGGTTAACAGTCAAGTTTTCTTCTATTGCAAATTTGAAAACTCTACTACATGATTTTAATTTCCTTTACAATCAATGAAAACCATAAAGCTGTATTCACTACATTTGTAAGAGCCCTTCCGGAAGGATTTAGTTTTTGCGATTAATCCAGTTTGATTGATGTTCCATTTAATCAAACTGAGCATATAAATAAGATTGATAATGACTCAAGAAATAAGCATTTGTATTTCTGATTACAATTTCCTGAAGTTCTTATAACAGGATATATTAAACTGTGCACCTTAATGGCTTCCAGAAATGAACAGAATTAAACTATGCTCGAATACAGTGCTGATGTGAAGTTTCTATGCCCAGAAATGTATTATAATAATTACCAATATCACCCAGAAATTCTTACTGCAGGTTGCAGAATATATTGACAATATTTTCAGTCTGAATATAATGCAAGGACTGATAATATAGTTTTGGAACTCAAACTAAATACAATACTCAGAATTTCTGAGCAAGAGTTTACACTGTTTCAGATTTAGAATGACACAAATTCCTAACCTGGTTATGAGCAGCAATCTGAAACATACACAGCAGACTGCGCTTGGCTCAGAATCTCCAGTAAACCCCACGTACAGCAGTAACAGACTCCCACGCTTCTCCACAAGGCCACGCACAGGACTTAGACACCTCGTGGAAGTGTTTCAAGGCTGGAAATGCAAGAAAGGAGAGGCGATTTGCTTCAGGGAGCTCACGCCAGGCTGAAACAACTCCACACGACCCTAGTTGGAACAACACCTATGTGAATTTGCCTGTTTATTTCAGTTTTGACAATGCAGACATATTGTCAAACAGTTGTACTGCAATATCTTGGACTATTTTGTATGCAATAATATTCCACTTTCTATCAAATTACATATATAGGCATTAATTCAAACACTTGACATGCAGGCTGAGTTGTGCTGTATGCGAGTTTTATGGATTGGTAATAACAGCCAGCAGCAACATTAATTACTCAAACCCAATATTAACGTCTTTCATTGATACACATAAATTTCAAATCATACACAATGTCCATCAACAACATTTAATTATTATGTATTCCAACTCAATGTAAATATATAAGGAAATTCCCAGGATTGTACATACTTCACATTACTCAGATATAATTTAAATTTTGATAACAACAACCTCTGAATATAGTAGCAGACCTGCTACAGGAAACACACCAGTAGGCAGTCATGTTCTTAGCACTACTCCACGCCCTTCATTTGAAGCCATCACGACTAGGGAAGATTAATGGCAGCTTGTAAGGTTAATGCCCTACATTCAGGAAGCTACACCCATCATGTTATTCAGCCTAGCTCAGAAGGAAATGTCTGCAATGACAAGGCCGATGTGTTTGAGAGCAGGTTTACAGCCACTAACACCCTCACGACACCCTTCCAAAGTCTCACGTCCCCAATGAATAGTATTCTGCCCCCTTTTCTGAAGGTATAAAGGTTGCACATGAGATTATTGTAGCTTCAGATCTCAATCATGCCCATGCCAGACCAAGTGTGTCCATACATGCACTCGCCCACTCGCCCAACTCCAATAAATGCCACAATTGACCCAATCAAATCTCATGACTCACCTAGCAATAATGAACCTCTTGAAACCCTACACCAAAACCAGAAGAGTTCTCCACATTCACCAACAATATAGATACCTTAGTATTATTCAACCAGTAGATAATATCATTCAAGCTCCCAAATAATAATCATTTTAAAAAATACAATCAATATGTAACTATGTTTATTCCAATTCTTGAATAAACCCTCAAACCCTAAATTTTGAAACTTTCCTGTAATCGATTGAAGCACAAGCACAACCCCTAAAATGGAGCTATCTGTGAGCAGCCTTGGGTGATCTTTCACTCTTATAGCATGTTGTTCCTCATTGGGGTTTTCATCCTTAATGAAGCCGAGACTTTCAGACTCTCTGGTTCAACCTACAAAACCCTCAGCAAATTTCTTCTCTACATGAATGTGCAAATGAGCTCACAAAAGGGCTTTTATATTCCCCATTGGCAATTTTAAAATTATTTTATTTATTTTATTTCCCGCCTTATATCTCCCTTAAGTTGGCATTCAACTTTACATTATAAAATAATCTTTTAAAACTCCTTATAACGCCTTTTTATCATAAGTCATTAAAGTAATAATGCAATAAGTTAAATATTTAATTTAATTTTATTATTAACATTATTTAAATCTAATACCCATGAGCATGATAAATGCCAAGATAATTCATGGTGACAATTCGCCAACTTTCCTAATATGGAAATACTGCCAACTGACTAGGATGCTGACGCCCTATGACTTACTAAAAATAGTATGGACAAAATGTTTGAATCAAGCTCCGGAAGGTACACAACAAAACCCCTGGTAACACTAAGTTGGGACAACACCAATTGAGCTCAAAAGGTTGACTGACTAAGTCCACAAACACCGTTAGAGGGCCGCCTAACCACTTTGTTAGTCCACGGGGACTGAGTGATGGACTAACCTCTGCAACTAATAACTGCCTAGGAAAAGGGGACATTACAAAATGTTAATTGTTGTCTTATGTATAGATAACTCATGCCTCGGGAAATTAAATACAAAGTGCTCTTTTATAATGATACACTTCCTCATGAGGTCTGCCTAGTGAATATGCATCTTCAACCATCAAGAATAATGATTAGTGGCCTATGGTCATTTATGATTTACCATTTCTTCTATTGACAAAATGTTTATCTTGGCAACATTCTCGTTTATATGAATTTGACATCGATGATAATGATGGCAACTATTTCATCCATTAAAAATCTCTGATCTATGAACTTGACATCAATGACAATCTCCAACAGTCGGTTTGATATCAATAATTCTAACAACTGGTTTTGACATCAATGACAATAATTCTAACAGTAGAACCAA
This sequence comes from Sequoia sempervirens, assembly GCA_007258455.2. Classification (NCBI taxonomy): domain Eukaryota; kingdom Viridiplantae; phylum Streptophyta; class Pinopsida; order Cupressales; family Cupressaceae; genus Sequoia; species Sequoia sempervirens. Next base: position 15,955 of record VDFB02255703.1, read on the forward strand.
AAAATACAGGTTGTTTATGTTGTTTAGAGCATAGTTACTTTAATATTGAATTGGTCAGCCATGTGTGTTTTTACATAAAAAAATGCTATTTTAACATAAACGCATGGTTCCCCATTTTTGCAGTAAAAATTTGCAATATATCACAATAAAATAGCCTAAAACTTGTCCCAAACCAGTAAAATCATGATTTTGACTGATTTGATAAGTTTTTTTGTGATTTTTGTTTTTTTAGAATCCTAACCCTAACCCATGCGCTTATTCTGTTTTTTTGTATTTTTGCTGGCTGCATGATCTTTTATTATTCTGAAAACCCTAAGCCTAACCTGCTTTTCTGATTAAATTGTGAGTTTTGAGAAATCTTTATCTATTTGGTTGTCAATTTATTCCCCAAAAATGGTTATTTGCTACAAAGGTTTAAAGTTCTAGAGTTTTAGTGTTTGTAAGAAAGGAGCTTCTCCTTCCAATTTGGAAAAAGGTATATCCTTATATGTTGTTGCATTTTGTGTCGTCCTGAAGGGGACAAATTAAAATACTAATTAATAGTAAGAAATTTAGATAACTTGAACCACTTTTAAATCATAGCTGTCAGCAATTGATATACATGCAAAGATTTTTCTTTTGACATTGTTATAGCTCATTATGATTTGCATTTGGCAGGTTCACAGTCGACAGCAATCCAAAATGGTGTTGCACTTTTCTTCTTGATGCAACTGATCCACTGTTTGTGGAAATAGGTCGGGCTTTTATCGAAGAACAAAGAAGAGGTTTGTCCTATTGGAAAGGAGCTTCACACTTATATGGGAACGGTTTAAAAAAAAATGAATGCATATAGCTCAGGAAAGATGAAATCTTCTTATAAATAAGGACAGAAACAATAGGAGGCATTGAAATAGCAATTTGTTTGAATGTTGTATTGGATTTAAACATTGTCTAAATTGGAGACGTGTAGCAAATTCATTCTGAATAATCCCAATGGTTGTGCCAAAAATTACTTATGTTTTTAATTTGTGCATGAGTATTGAATGTTTATTATGATGAGCATTTTTACATTTATATCTTTTCATTTTTAAAGCAGAACACTAGTTTTTGTAGCATACACAATAATTTAAAATTCCCTATAGAGATACACAGCACAATAAGCATCTAGTGATAATTTGGTTTTGACATGATCTATGTGAGCAAAATGGTAATGTGTTTCCTTTTTCTGTTTAACAGAATATGGGGGAACAAGCCACATATACAACTGGTAATCTATGGCTTATGTATATCAATTATTGAGAAATTTATTTGAAGTATCTTTAGTGGATATTAAGGCTTTAGCATATTATAAAATCCATTATCTCATGTTCAAGCATGTTGGGTACTAATGCAACATTTCTCCCTCTCTCTCTATCTCCATCCATTTACTTATATCTATGTGTATGTATTAGCTGGTGGTGCAATACTTTTCTTTATGACATGTTAATGTGGTTTCTCTTGGGACTCAATTTGACAGTGTCAAATCTTGCTTGAGTCCCATCCCTTTTGTGTGTTTTGAGTCTTGACCCTTTTGATCCATCACTTATAACTGATTTGAGATAATTCCTAATGGATTTCTCTTGGTTAAGTTTGCATAAGTGTTCCCCTTCTTCATCCCCCGTGGGCCTATCATTTGTTGAAAGTCACTAGGATCCTAAAAATTTCTAGCTGTGGGGTGTTTTCAGATCATTTCTGTAAATGTAAGTAGGTTGTTGGAGTTTCGGAGTTTCCCTTCCTTGTGTGCCTTTCCTCCCAACTCCACCTTGTTCCTTTGTCCCTATCTAGATATCAGACTTTCCCATCTTGGCATACCTTTTCTCTGCCTCTCGCTTTCATCCCTTCTTCTTTGTTGGGATTTCGGAGATCACCTTCTTGACATCCTTTTCCTTTGACCACCACTTTCCCTTACCTTTGTTGGTGTTTCAGACTCACCCTTATTGGCATGCTTTTCCTCTAAACCCTAGATCCTCGATCCTTGCATTAAGTTCCTTATGGTGGTAGAATTTTAGTCATTCCTTTACTCATGTACCTATTCCTTGGTATCTCCAATCCCCAAATTTCGATGTTTGGACCTTCTATACATTATTTTCAAAGTCAAAGATGTGGGGATATCTCTAAAGTGGTAATTTTGGCATGAGTTATGAGCCAATCCCAATCCTTGACATTTTCACTATGTTGTCTCATTGGGATTGTGGGTTTAGTCATATCCTTATTTGGGTACTTGGTATGAAGTATCCCTAAACTTCAATCTCCAACACTTTTCACTATATTACCTTATTAGCATTGTGAGTTCGGACTTACCCCAATTTGCATACCTTAATGGATGAATTCCTTGGTACCTCGATCTCCAACTCTCAATAACTTCCTTCATATGTCCTTTCATAGTCAAACATGCGGAGATAACCCTTATTTGTTTGTTACAAGCATGAAGTATGCTATAAACCTAGTCCTTGATCCTTGACAGTGGTAAGAGTTATGAGGTATCGCCAACCCTTGACCCCCAAAACTCTAAAACTCCCTCATTCTGCATTGTTCACTCCCACCTACCTCCTTGTGCAATTGAGGTTACCATTATCAATCCAATTTGACCCTACAATTAACCAATTGGATTCACTTGCCTAGAAAACGTTCTTTAATCTTAAGGGTCCAGATTCACATATACCTTCAATGATAGAAAAAGAGAGGTGAACCATGCTTCCATTAATGCGATGGTTAGGGTATGGAACGCCAATGGTCCTCACACCATCTCTTGGCTATTGTTCTAGTGGATTTTGCAAGCTCTTTCTTGGCTAGTAATGTCCCCATTTTAGCCCTACGCTCTTCTTTTGGATTTAGCCTATTTCCGGAAATCCGTAGGCTAAGTTGAAGTAGAAAACTAGGGTTTCCTCTTTCAGATACTGCTCAGTTGGCGTTCAGAGGATGTTGTGCAGACTTACTATTTATAGCAGTTTGCTATTTTTAGCAAGTATATCTTTTAGCAGTATCTATCTAGCAGCAATTCAATCCTTTGCAGTTCAGTGTTCAGTTTGGCTTTCTGATGGTTTTGAAGTTAACATACTATTTTTGGCATTTGCTATTTTTAGTAAGTTCAGTTTTGGCAGAAGCATCATCATCAACTTGGTTCAGTTTGGCATTTGTCAGTTTGCTATTTTTAGCAATTCATCAGTTGCAGCTTGGGCATTGTATTTGGTTATCTCCTTGGATCGAGTTTCAGACTTAGTCAATTTTCATGTCTTGAAGTTGTACCCCACACCTAGGTTTGATGACTTCAAGTTGTTTTAAAGAAGGGGACATAAAGGGGTCAAGTGAGCATTTAATTATTTAATAAATGCTTTATTGTTGCATTATGAAATGGATGCCTAAAGGGGAAGTTGAATGATATTTTAATATTTCAAAAAAAAGTGAAATGCTTAAAGTGGCGTCCCTTTTGGAAGTTGAAGTGATTCAACTTCTTGGAATTTGAAGAGTCTCTTGTTGCTTCATTTGCCAATTGAAACTTATATATTGTTGTTGTTTGAAGAGCTGATTATCCATGGTTAATTGCTAAAGTTATGCTGTCGAAATGACATTGTGATTATTTCTTCGAGGGATGCTTACCTCCTAGATTCCAATCAATTTCGTGTTTGAGAGACAAACCTAATTGGTTTTTATTGCTGCTTCTCATTCAAACTAGCAGATGGAGCTCAATTGTTGAAGATTTTGGAGTTTTTCTCAGTTTTGGTGTTGTTGATATTGCTACAGCTGAAAGTGTTTTTTATTAACAGCTTTTTGAGCAAATTATATATCATTTTGGGTATGTTTGCAAAGTGTTTCTAGACCCAAGGCAACCCCTTCCACAAAAGATTGGAATTTATTTCCAAGTCTTTGATTTTATATTGCTAAATCGCCTTTCTCAAGAGCCGTACCATTTGGAGAGCATTGGGAATTGTGCCATAAATTAATGGATGACTTTTGAGGCTGTTTCTTCATCTTGTCATGGGAGCCTATCCTCCAGAGGTTCATTGCACGTTGTTTCATGCCATTCGGAGGTATTTTGGTGAAATTATGAGCATTTAATTGATTTTTATAGTTGCTGGTTATTCATTTCCAGAATTGTAGATTTATATCAGACTTGTTAGTTTTTGATATAATGCTGGTTTGAGCTTCATTTTTATATCATTATTGTATTGTAAGAGTTAGAGGAAGTGTTACTCTAACCATTGATTGATTTGGAAGCATATCTTTCTTATTTGCAGCTGTTTAATTCATTGTAAAGTTGATTAGTAGTACTAACAGCTATTTATTTTATTTGCTGCAATTAGTTTAAATTTCATACTCCCACAATTGAGTGGTTGAGTTTAAATAATCATCTTTCTTTAATTGTAAGTTTCCCCCCACTAAATAAGTGGTTGTGTGGACTGTATTCCCCCCACGTTAATAAGTGGAAGTGAGGATTTAAATGGTTGGTTTGCCGCCTTTAAGAATGTAATAATCTTACCCACTGCTTGTGGATGCCTGCATCAGGAGATGAATTGTAATTTCAGTTCAGTTTACCTAATGATCCTTTGACCATATGCTATCACCTCGCCCACATTGGGATCTTGGTGAACATTCTTGGTTAGAGTTATTTTCCACGCTAATTTGCATTTGAAGCTAACGCTAATCAGTGATTGGTTGTTGATTTGTGTGTTAAATTTTGGGGAAAAGTTAGGGGGAATTATTCACCCTTGACCCCCAAAACTCTAAAACTCCCTCATTCTGCATTGTTCACTCCCACCTACCTCCCTCTGCAATCGAGGTTACCATTATCAATCCAATTTGACCCTACAATTAACCAGTTGGATTCATTTGCCTAGAAAACGTTCTTTAACCTTAAGGGTGCAGATTCACATATACCTTCAATGATAGAAAAAGAGAAAGGTGAACCATGCTTCCATTAATGCGATGGTTAGGGTATGGAACGCCAATGGTCCTCACACCATCTCTTGGCTATTGTTCTAGTGGATTTTGCAAGCTCTTTCTTGGCTAGTACACTAGAAATCTAGTGGTGCCATTAATGTGGAGTACAATCACAATCAAAAGGGGAAGGCTTTCCTCACATCATCCAGGATTTCCTCTAATCTCGAGGTTCCCACATGCAAATTGGGTGTGTAAATTATAGATCTACAAATACAACTTTGTTATTCATTTAGACGGTTGGTCATTGAGCCAAATTTCTAGTTTGCAATTGCCTCAAGCTAATTTTAGGGCATCAAATGTTGCTAGTTTGAGCTACAAATGAAAGAATGCATTTTGTGAAGAGTAGGAAGGGTTTGCAAAAGCACATCTCCATGTAATGGTATGTCTCCATGGCAGTTTTTAATGATTCAAGGGAATGTACAATTGTAGCTATGCATTTTCTCTCAACATATTTGTTGGTGTGATTGTAATAGGGGTTAAATGAAGAGTGAGAGCTTCTAATGCATGAAAAATGCTTTGTACTGATCTTTCCTTTATTGCATATGGGTGATTGTAGTTATGAGAGATTATTAAGTATGTACATTCATACGATGCAATCTTTGATCATCATGTAAATGAACTTTGGTTTTATTGATGCTTTACAATATATATCTCTTTCCTCTTTGCTATTCATAACTCTATTTCCCAATGGATTTGGCATTGGTCCATGATGGTGCAGGATCAAACATCCATCATTTAAACACCCTCCAATATTCGTTAGAAGTAGGAGTAGATTTGGTTTTATGCATGTTGTTTATGATTCAATAACATAAACCAAGGAACAATCTTAGGCAACATTATTAGCTAAACCTTTGGAGAATCATATGTTCGCACTTTGCCACTGTGTTTGTAATGTCAAATGAAATCATCTTAAGGTTTTAAAATATTGTTTTCATCCATAGATGTATGTGCAACGTTTCATTAACTTTTAAGAGGTCTTATGTGTTGATGTGTTTTTCGTGACCGCACCAATGCAGAATAAAGTCGCCAACGGCTACCCTATTCTCTCTTGATCAAAGTATTCTGCATGCTAAGATTGCAAGAAAGTTCATGCGTTCAACTCCAAGGTTCTTTCAGTGCGAATAGGCTCAGTTGGCTCGATGTGATTTGCTGGTATTTCAAGGGGACTTACGGAATTGTTCAGCAGCGGAGAAAGGAATTCAAATGCTCGAAAGATTTGTCTATGAAGCGCGGGTTTCCTATTCTAACTAGAAAGTACCGAATTGAAATGGGGTAGGGTTAAGAGAGTCTAAATCTACTCTAAGTGTGGGATATGGAGCTTAGCTTCAGCAAACTTCTAACCGGACTTCGCTTTGCCTCGCATCGGACAGCTTCCACGGAGTCGGTGCAATCTTCAAGGGAGATGACTAAAGATGTTCAAACCACCACTTGACATGAAGATACCATCACAACGACGCATACCATCATTCAAACTGTGATTGAAGTTAAGTACATGATATTCCAGTTGACCACACAAGGCACATTCACCATCGGCAAATACACTAGTGGTATGGATAGACGAAGTTGCTTAGATCAAACACCACATTCCACAGTTAACATCTACTTGCATGAATGAAACTTATTCTACTTAGAGCTACCATTTGAATCCGAAGGATGAAGAAACCTTGCTAGCTACTCACAACAAAGACGAAATTCACCATCAATGAAAAACTCTTTTATTGAGAGAGTGTTCACAACAATTTCTTACAAAGTTTTCAAAGGGAAAACTTTCCCTCTTCAAACTACACTATCAATCTATACTAAGTTTCTCTAAGCTATCACCTAGTTGTCTCTCTACTCCGACTTCTACTCTAATCCTACTGTCTACTGAATTACAAATGAGGGGGACTCCCCCTTTATATAGCTAACCAAGTCCCAAAAGACGGCTAGGATTACAATCAATAGAGTGGCTAAAATCGTGCCACCTCAGCCCTAACCCTAAAAACTGCCAGAATAGGGAGTGGTACATTAAATGAATCAAAGATTCCCACTCACTCCCAAAATAGCAAAGGCAATAAATGCCCACAATCAGTCTTCTAGAAGATTCCGCTTGTAGACGCGTTCACACTGTCCTTGATCTTCTTTCTTGACGTTGCTCTTCAACTTCTTTGTCACTTGAGCTAACACTTAGCCAATTTCTTGCAACTTTTTCTTCCTTCATGTGAAACTTATAATTTTATCTACCTCTGAAGGTTGTAATATCATCGTGCTTTACCACTTCAAGTCATCATGCTCTGGCCTCGACATTCCTCCTGCAAAACAAGCGAGGAGAAGAGTATTAGAACACTTCATAATATAATCATAACTTACTTACCTGATTTTCACGTTCTAATTTTCAAGCGTTCATCGCCTTCCTTAGTCAACTTCATCCTTCAAGATTCTTCATGCCTGAGCCAAATTTCATCTTTGAGAAATTCACTTCGCTACCTGGGGCTCCGATACTCAATTTTGTTCAACTCTGGCTCTGGAAGACTATCTTCACGAAGGATTTAAGCAAATTCACCTAGGCAGTTCATTTCAAATTCATCGTCTAGAGGATTTTACCTTGAGAACACATTTTCTTCACACTTGCCTTAGAAAATTTTAAAATTTCCCTTAGGAAAATTCATCAACCTGGTGCCCATCAAAAATCTTCACCCCGAAGGCCGAAGCGAAGCATGGAAGACTTTAAAATCAACTCCTCATCGATAATCCTCAATACCCAGAAGAAAATTTCCTCCATAACGTTTCGAATCCATGGGTACCCAACGAACGGGTTCATTTAAATTTTTTTTTTTGAATTTTGAACCTTAGAAAATTATTTCCCTGTGAAATTTAATTCCGTTCATCCGTGATCGTCCTGTTGCTCTAGCTTGAGAAATTTTGGATTTATCCTGCATTTCCGACTTTGCCTCTGAAAACTTGCTCGTGCCTCAGAAAAATTCAACACCTTGGAGTCTAGGCATATTTTCTAGAGGAAGAGAATACTTCATGCCTTAAAATTTTTTTGAATCACTTAGCACTTTGAAATTTTTTTTGCCTTAGAAAATTTTATTCAACTTCATTCACATTGTCTGCGAGGGAAAATTTCATTTCATCAACTTACTTAGAAAATTTTCCTTGAAAGCACATCATGGAGGATTTTAAATTCCAACGCCCTCATATTATTTTTACACATCCTACTCCTCTTAGGCGCATTTCATATGTCATAGAGAACATTTTAAAACCAACGCCTATCAATATTTAGTCACCACCTTGAGCGCATATTCAACTTGAAGGAGGATAAAACCACGCCCTTGGGAAAATTTTCAACACTCAACATTTTCAACGCCTTACCACCTTATTTCCACCACCTTACAAGCCTTGGGAAATTCTTTAACACCTACCACCTTGGGCGCATTTTGGAGTTGAAGGGGAAAAACGCCTAACATTTACCACCTTTTACCATGCTTTGAAGTATCTTTCACCTTATTTACCACCTCCATTCACCTTTTACACCTCAATCTAGGCGCAATTAGACATGCAAGAGGGATGACCTTTCAACTTCCATTTCTTGTTTTCACATGCTCTGCTTTGGGCGCATTTTGGCTATGTAGGAGGATAAAAACTTTGACTTGTTGACCCACCTCCCTCTTGGGCGCATTTCCATGTAGGTGAAGGACGAACTTTATACTTAGAATTTTTTGTGCTTGGCATATACTTGAAGGCGCATTTAGGCTAGGCAGAAGGATGAAAGGCGTTGACTTCCTTTGACTTTCTCTAGCTTGGGCGCATTTTGGCCTGTGTGAAGGACGATCTTCATTCTTTAGAAATTTCATGCCTCCTCTTCTATCTGGGTGCATTTTGCCATGTCCACTGGATGAAGTTCCAGACATAGAAATTTTTTCCTTGTTCTCGCCAGCCTTCATGCCCTGCTATTTATAGTAAGTCCTTTGAATTTTGTATCTTTGAAGCCTGGAATGACTTGAAATTTTAAACGTAGCATCCTCATGATCTTCTTGTTCTGTCGACACTGCCATTTTTAGCTGACTTGCTATTTATAGCCCATTTATGAAGATGATTTACTATAAATAGTAATTGCTTACTTCTGATAGTTCCACTGCTCCGATTGACTTGAAATTTGGATGAGGCGCTCCTCACCACGTGACCTGTCTGTCGACATCAACGCATGCACTTGACTTGCTATTTTTAGCCTGTTTCCAAATTGACTTACTATAAATAGTAAGTGCTCCGTTTTCCTTCAAATTTTACCAGCAGATAGCCTAAAGGACGCTGATCGCGGTGGTTTACACCGGTTTTCGAAAATTCTGACTTTTTGCCCCTCTTTTCAGGCTCTGAAGCTGGAAACTCTAATTTGCTCTGCATGCGTATCAAATGGTCTCTATTTCTCTTCGTTTCTATGGCACTGCGATCAGCTCGTGATTCCGAACTGCTGGGAGGCGGCTGCCGGGACACACCTGCTAAAAATAGCAAGTTCCTTACTGAGTGATTATCTTCATTTGCATGTCACACCATCGCGAAGCTCTCGAAAAACCCATCAGGAATCATCCGACATGCAAAAGAAACCCTGACATGCAAACCCTAAAAATAGCCTTGGAAGACTGAATTCTGAAAGTTGTCGTCTCGTCTTGCATGTTACATGATTGCGAAGGTCTCGAAAAACCCAGAAGGAATATGCCAACATGCAAAGAAAAACTCTGCATCTGAGCCCTGAAATTTGTGCCGGAAGCTGGACTGCTAAAAATAGTAAGTTGTCTGTTTTTGCTCAAATTTTGCATACGAGCAGCCTGATGTGCTCTGAATGTAGTGTGACTGTCGGAATTTCAAAAATGTTGACAAATTGCTGCAATTGCACACTTACTAAAAATAGTAAGTACTCGGAATTAGATGAAAATTTGCTGAGAGCCTGCTGGGAGCACACTGACAACAATGTTAAGCCCAATTTTCAATTTATTCACTTCGTTTGACCTTGGACTGACCAGGAAGGCGGAAACCCTAATTTTCAGACTTGGTCAAAATCACGTTTAAGTTCAAAGACGGGAACGTCCCCGAAAAGACAGACAGTAGAAAAGAGAGACAACAACAAAACGACCGAAAAGCAAAGCCAAAATTAGGGGGTCCCCATTTGCAATGGGGCGATGTGTGAAAAAGGTCACAACATTATGTAGCTAGTTAATCTTGACCTACTAACAAATATAGGGGTCAAGTGTACATTTGGGTATAGCTACTAATTATTGTAGTCTTGTTGTATTTGACTTGATTTACAAACCTATTAAGGATACCTTTGGGAATTTGGCTTAACTAAGCCCAAAGTGTAGGAGAGATTACCCACTCTTGTCAATTGGCCTTTAACCCTCTTTTCTCTATCGATGAACCCCTTTTTTACCTTCTTGACAACATATCCCTGGCCCTATAGGTAAAGAAGCTCTAGGATTGTGGAGTAGTGGTTATGGGACCCAACAATTTCATTTCAAACTAATTAGGATTTAATTGATTTAGGTGTAGCTCTTTTTATCATTTTCACTTCATACATGTTTAACATTATAAAATAGATCTCATATGGATACTATTGCAATAAAAAATAACTCATGTCATGTAGGAAGGTACTTTTTTGTCTTATATAGGGGAAGGTACTTTTTTGTCTTATATAGGGGCCTCCTTCAATTTTGCAAGTATAATCATTGTGATTATACATATTTTGATCACCAAAGGTCATATTTGGACCTATGAATTCTCTCTTATTTGGATTTTCATTTGTTATTTTTGTGTGATGGTGGAAGGAATTGTTTATCACTTTTGTCATTCATATGTTATTCATGCTTTATCTAATAAACATTGAATTGAATTCTTAGGTCCCATTACATTGTAATCTGATTTGACTTATAATCTCAAAGGAAGTACGTTGGCAACATATGAGTTTGTTTTTTTCTGAACAACTAGATTTTTGAAATATCCCCCTTAGTTTTTTCCCAAATATTTCCACATAAACTTCACCCGTTAGCGTCAGCTCAATGTAATAATCAACAAACTAAAAGCAACCCTTCACTTTCTGATCACCCAAATTCCAGAGTAGGCAAGGTGAGAGCATACAGTCTAAGGGGATTTGATTACAATATTGAAAATGCTAGAAGTACAAGAATTGTTGGCGGCAAGCCAACCAATAGAGAAAATGTGAATACTAGGTGGCAAGCCAACCTCTTCCACTTTTCAGCGGACTACTGGAAGGTAAATGAAAGCAAAGAACTTGGCGGCATAGCTAGCCACTTCCACTTTTCAGCAAGCAACAAAAAGTAAACGAAAACTCAAACCACTTATCTAGTGGGAGTGAAATACAAAATACTAAAAGAGAAAGTTGATTAGTACTACTAAATCAGCATTACAATATGGTGTTAGATTCAGTACAATATGAGAGAACCAAACCAAAATGAAGCCCAAGTGTTAGTAAATCATCTCAATGATGTTACAATGACTAGGCATCATGATAATATGATAAAATACTGAAATTACCAGGCTGATATGGAAATACAGCATGCACAAACTCCAATTAGCAACCTTCAAAATGTGTTGTACCCCAAAATTAAAATTTTTGTTACACTTAGACATTTTGAAGAAATGAGTAAAAGTCTTGTTAAATCAATCAAAAAGGTCAAAATTTGGGAGTGCAGGTCTTGCATGAGGGGTTAAAACGCTAAATTTTCAAAATCTGACGATCTGGGTCTGCTAAGAGCAGCTTAATCTACAAAACCCAGATCTCAATTTTTCATCCCTAAATTTTAGGAAAACTGCTATTTTTAGAAATTTTATAAATTTAGTAACTTTTTCTGGGTTTTTCTGGGTTTCTTTGGAAATGGATACTAGCAAAACTTTCTAAAAATAGAAAGTTGGTCCGTCAGAATCCAAACTCATTTTGATTGGCTCAAAATACGTCAATATCAGGTTGGTGTAGTTAGAATCTCAAAATAATCAGTTTTGCCCTACTGAGTCTATTTTGATTTTTCAGAAGCATATCAGGAGCTCCGAAGTCATTAATGGAGGTCATATGGCTGCCAGGCGTTAGATTCAACATCCAAAGCATACGACAAAAGGCGAGTTGGTAAGCAGTCACGAAGAACGAAGCAAAAGGTGAAAAATGGTGAAAATTTTCTATCACTGCCAGACTTGGGCACCCTAGGTAAGAAAGGGCGCCCATCTTTTTAGGGTACCAGATGATGGAATTAGGGTTTGCGCCTCCAATCAAAGTTGCTCAGTTTTTTGCCAGCTTCACGACAAGTCCTACGGTGCAGTCACCAGATTATCCAGTCATCTGGAATTCAGTGCTGATAGGGGGTATCCAAACTGAAGTCAAAATGAAGAACATCAAAATTATCAAAATTTGATTAAGTATGGAAACTTTGGGCGCCCCTGGTGAAGAAGGGTGCCCACCATTTTCAAGCACCTAACTCAGCAGTTAGGGTTTGAGGATGTGCTCAATCTCTTCAGTATTCTGCCAACTTCGCGACGCTTGTCTCCGTCAAACCATCCGACTGCCCAATCTCTAGCAGATTCAAGTCGATGAAGAACATACAGAATGAAGGTTTCAAACTGGAAGGTGAAAATTGTTAAAAAATGGCTGAGTCTGGAAAGTTTGGGCGCCCCAGGAGAGAAAAGACGCCCAAGTTTTCAAAGGCTCAAACAGATGAATTTAGAGAAGTGGCTCTAATATGATCTCTTCACAATTGATCTGGATTTCCAATGAGGTATCTGAAATATGCCAACCAATTTTTTTTTTTGAATTATCATAACACAAGCCAACACTACGCCAATGGATTAGCATTAGCATCAAAACTGAAATCCAAGCTTGAAAGAACTCAACGCCAAGAATGCACACTCAATCCCAAGGAAGGATAGGTGTTGTCATATGGCGGAGAAATTAAAGAATAGTACTTGAAATGAAACAAACTCAACATCAAGAATGTGCACTCAAGATCCCACTGAGGGCGAGGTGCTAACATATGATGGAGTTATTAAATGAAAACTGAAACAAATAGGCAGATAACTAGCCATGAAGAAATCCGCTCAACCACTTAAACAGTGGGGGGAAGAAAACAACATAATCCAAACTGATTCCTCCGCTGCAGCGGGCATCCACTAAACAGTGAGAATTCTCCACTTAACAGTGGGTAATAGAAAGTAAATACAAATCAGATTCCTCCACACTGGCGGTAAACCATCCAGGGGTTATGATATTTGCATTAAAGATCACAAATAAATGCAGTAAATAAATGGTTGGATTAGTACTACTAATTCTCAACCTTACAATTAATAAAAACTGCAAATTAAAAGTGTTACAATAGAAGAATGAATGCAAATATGTGAAGGATGAATTTAGCTAGTTTATATAACTCTCAAAGACTAAAATTGAAGCCAAATTCTTAACTTATTGAAGTCTGATAATAAAAACCAACAAACTGAAACTGTAAACCAACAACCTATAAAACAATGAAATGCTCATAACTCTTTCAATATACCTCTGAATTGAATGAAACGAAATGCAAAGTCTCTTTGGAGGATAGGCGCCCAAACTCAAACCCCAAAATTGCATCAAAACTCAAGATATTATTTTGCACGAATCCCAATGCACTCTCAAGATGGTACGGCCCTCAAGAGGGCGATTTCTCTTGCTAAAAATCAAATACTTGGAATTAAAATTTGAAATTCTCCAAATATGGTCGCCATTAGCATAGAATTGCAAGGATCAAATACCCATAACCAAAATAAATTCACATCAAAAGCTGTAAATGAAAAACACCTTCAGCTGTGTATACACTAGCAACATTAAAACTGAAATTCTCACCAAAATTCACCAACTTTGAAGCACAATCTGCTAGTCTGATTGAGAAGCAGCAATAAGACCAACTAGGTGTTGTCTTTCAAACACGAAATTGGATTGGAACTAGGAGGTAAGCATCCCTCAAAGTATTAAACAAGTTGTCATTTTGACAGCATAACATTAGCATAAACATTGGATGATAAAAGCTGGAGCAAAACTTCTCTTTTATAGAAAAAGAGGTGACTTTTCAAATTCCCAAAACTCCTCCAAGAATGGGACGCCAAAAGTCCCCTTTTGAAATATTTTAAAATTCAAAATATTAAATCCTCCTTTAGAATGGCGTCCACTTCAAGGCACAAGAAAACTTTATTAAATATTTAATATCTCCTTCATGAGGGCGTCCCTCTTCATGGCCACCTTTTAAACACAACTTAAAGTTAATGAACTAGGCCAAGGGGTCAACCTGAAATTAAAACATTAATGCCTTGAAATATATTATTTCACCAAAATAATGCTTTTTAAAGCCAAAATCAAACCCAAGCAACTGCTCCAATTGAAAATGACTTAATGAAGGCTGACAACTGAACCACTGCCAAAATTAGTATTTACTAAAAATAGTAAATACCTAGAAATGCCACAAACCTCCAAGCAAGGAAACCCTAATTTCACTTCTGATCAACCTACGGATTTTCGGAAATAGGCTATTAGTCAAAGAAGAGCGTATGGCCAAAATAGGGACATTACAGTCCGCCCTTCCCAAAATTGCTTGTCCTCAAGCAATGCCACAACACTCCAAACTGATCCCACCAAACATGTAGGATCCCCGGCGTCCCAAGTCCATCTCGAAAAGGTTCCATCATGCTGATGCTGCTTTACTCTGATCACACGAATGAAATCACTGCACCAAAACTGCATAAACCATCCCTGGAACCTCAAGGAGATAACATGCCTAAAATTCAAACTGAAAAAGATGGAAGGAATGGAATCAAAATCTAGCAGCATCTCATGCCCAATAAACTCTGAGGAATCAACATCTGTGATGTTAATGTCAATCACCATCCTGAGAATAAAGAAGATTACTCTAAACAACTCAAAGATATTCTCATCAACATCACTCCTCATTGCATCAAACCAAATCACAACAACAAATGTAACTCCATCATAGCTATTTGTAAAAGAATAAACAGCCCTTTGCATGTTCATAACAGCCGCATCATCAAAGCTCCTCAAGGATGTATAATGCTTGTTCTGAGTAATTCTGATATATGCAAGAAAATTTATGAAAGCTCCTACTAATCTCTCAAAAGTCTCAAAAAGTTGAACCCAAACAAGCAAGGGTTCACTGCCCCAAACACTAGTGTAAGAAATTGTATAGAGTAAATCACTGGAAAGGAACTTAAACACTATCCAAATCTGGTCCAAATCACTGTGGAGCATCATTTCCCACTTTTGAGGCCATAAACCATTACTGAAAAAAGATTGAGAAGAGGAAGAATGAATGTACCAGCTGCCTATGAAAACTGAAATGAACCTCTCAAAATATGATTTTAGGAAAATCATCATGCAATGAACTGAACAGTTGCTGCAATACTGAAAATCAGCGTCCATAATAGAACAATTGCTCATGACCAAGGCTGAAAACATCTTCTCAAGAAACTCCAAACCAACATTAAACCATCCTTTGTTCGAAATATCTCTCCAATTCACCAGTTGATGAGCAAAAAGAACCTTCAAATGATTGGCGAAGATGGGGACATCATTAGAGGATCTGAAAATTAAATTCTTATCTCTCCAAAGATTCCTCTTTCTACTTGTAACAATCTCCATCAAGCCATATTGAGGTTTCCAAACATGGATACTCAACTGAAAATGTTCTCCAATGCATCTGAAATAGTACACAACACTTCTCCAAGTACTAATCAAGGCAAAATGCAAACTCAAGAATTTAGAGTCTTCTTTGATAAACCCATGTAGCCCACCCATGAAAACATCAACATTAATGGAGCGCAAAACAAAAGTTGTCCTCAATTCCCATTCCCTCAAAGGACTAGGATGAGCCAAAACATCACTCAACTCAAGAGATAGATTGTTAAGAAAGTAAATAATTTGTTTAGGTTCAACTTTCTCCCAAACTTCATGAGTAATAAGTCTAGAATCTTCACTTGTTGCTGTTGCAATGGAGTGACCAGCAGCTACCACCAAATCAAGAATGAAAGACTCAACATTAGAGTTCAAAGAAATCTGCAAACAAGAGTAGGAACAACTGCTGCAATATTGAAAATCCACATTCATCTTGACCAAATTGCTCGAACACAAGGGTGGAAACACCCACTCTAAGAGTTCCATTACAGCAAAGAACCATTCTTTGCTCAAAATTTCTCTCCAATCCATTTGTTGATAAACAAATGGAATCATCAAGTGGCTGGTAAGAAAGGAAAAAACACCATTAATTTTGAAAGTTTGATCCTTATCCCTCCAATGAACCTTCCTACCATACCCCAAAAGATTTTTCACAACAAATTCCTGAGTGCCAATCAACTCCAATTGCACACCCAGAAAATTATTGACTTCTTTGGTAAACCATTGAAGTCTATCCAAGAAAGCTTCAAAAACAAGGGAGCCTGAAACAAACATCGTCTTCAAATCCTTCTCCCAAGACAGGATAGTGTGAGCATTACTCAATCCAAAGGATAAACTGTCAGGCATGTAAACAATATGTCTTACCAAAACATGTTTTAACAACACCTTGGTGTCAAAGATGGGGAAGTCATCATGAATCAACACTTCCCATATGGAGACTGAATTCTCTAAACTTCTTATGCATTCACTTACAAGCAAGCTTGGAGGATTATCAATCACAGAATATATCTCATCCCTACATTTTCTGAGAAGTTTGAAATCAACTAGCTGGTCTCCTACCTCAATTACACCCAACTGAACATTCGCTAACATGCACTTTGTTGATTCAAGCTCATGGGTGCAAGCTATCCCTTCTTGAGGCAAGTTCTCTTCCCAACTCAAGAGTTCACACTCTTGATTTACCTTCCAATTACCATCATCTTCATGAATCTCCTTAAAATTAAGCAAGGTTTCATCATTATGGAGTTCATTAATACCTTCAACTATTTGCTTGATCTCCATAATCCTTGTATTAGCTTCTTGTCCTTCAAGTGTGGCTGCAATAGGAGTTTGATTTTCTCCCTTGCATAAAGAGTGATGAGCTAAGGAAAGATCAAGACAAAGCCTATCAACCTCATTCTCCTTCTCTTGATAGGAATCATAGGTTTCCTTTGCAAACTTAATAGCATGATCCCTATTTGAGAGCAAGTGCAAATAATCTGACTTTATGGATTCAAATGCTTCTTTGATGGTTCGCACCTTAGAAAGAGTGTCTCCACCCTTAACTCCATTTTGTCTCTCTTCAAACTGCAGCTCCCAGTAAAGTTCTTCAATACAATTGTGTGTGCTATCAAATCTTGATTACACCTTAACAATTTTCTCTTTTGTAACCAATAAGTTATCCTTCAAATCTTGCAACTCTTTAGGCCCATGATCATAATCAGCAATGAAGCTTTTCTCGTCAAACATCAACTTTTCTGATTTATTTTCTTTGACTTGATTCTCAAAACCAGCCTAATTTCTAATCTTATCACTGCATAACTCCAGAATGGAAGTGTTGATGTGTTTTTTGTGACCGCACCAAACAGCAGAACGAAATAGTTTAGGGCTACTCCATTCTCTCTTGATCAAAGTATTCCGTGCGCTAAGATTGTGAGAAAGTTAGCACGTTCAACTCCAAGGTTCCTTAAGTGCGAATAGACCCAGTTTGGTTGATGTGTATTGCTGTGTTCTTACGAGGGGACTTACGTAATTGTTCAGATTTCTTGCAGTTAGCAGCTAATGTATGATTTTGAAGGGGATTCTTGCGTGTATGATTTGGCAATGTGGTTCGTTTTCCTAAAACTAATCAGAAATGTGCGGAAAGTAAAAGAGTTTAGGGCCTAAGAAACTTATATTCTATTCTAAATGCAGGATATGTGGGGCTTCGTTTCAATAGACTTCAACCAGATTTCACCTAGCCTCACTTCAGACAGCTTCAGTAAAATCGGTGCAATCTTCAAGGGGATAACAAAGGATGTTCAAATTATGATTCAACATGCATACACCATCACAACGACGCATATAAGCATACCAACCACAATTGAAGTTAAACTCAAGGTAATTTCCAGTCGACCATGCAAGGCGAACTTATCATCAACAAGCCGCTAGTGGTATGGAATAAAGTGAAGCTATCTTAATAAAACACCACATATCAAGGTAAACTACTTGCATGCAAATTACGCTACTTGGATATGAAAGGAAGAAGAGACCTTGCTAGCTATTCATGACAAGACGAATTCCACCATCAATGAAAAGATCTATTATCATGAAAAGTGTTACACAACAATCTCCCAAAAGTTTTCAAAGGGAAAACTTTCTTTCTTCTCCAAATTATGCAAAATGCTCTACAATGCTACACTATCTAGCTCTAATGCTAATGCTCTCTCAATGTCTACTGTCTACTATTCCAATGTCTAATTCTAATGAATTACAAATGAGGGGGACTCCCCCTTTTATAGCTAGCCAAATCCCAAAAGACGGCTAGGGTTACAATCAATAGAGGGGCCAGAATCGTGCCACCTTAGCCCTAACCCTAAAAACTGCCAGAATAGGGAGTGGTACATTAAATGAATCAAAGATTCCCACTCACTCCCAAAAATAGTAAAAGGTAATAAATGCTCCATATTCAGTCTTCTAGAAGATCCTCGTCCAGTAGTGCGTTCCCATTTGCCTTCTCTTTGACTGCCAACTCAACAAATCTGCTAAGTATGGCCTCAACCTCCTGAACTGAAATCGGTGGAACACAATCTAACTGAAACTCTAACACCGTGACTGATTGCTCATGCCTCGTACAAGATTTTCTCCAAGCAGCTAAGGAGTCCTGTGTGTTCTGGATCAAAGTGGAGAAAGTAGCAGTATTCTCGAAATCATCCTGTACAAAGGTCTTAACGTCTGCGAAGAAAGGCACCAGCAAACCCCTCAAATTATCAAAACTTATCTCATCTGGATTCACCGCCTAGCAAATATGGCCTCAAAGGTATTCTGAACTCCATCTATAATATTGGCCATAGCCTCTGCTGAATCTACTTCCGAAAGCCCACGCATAGCCTGAATACCGAGAGAAATACATGGTCATTCTCACGAATGACACCTCCATCAATCAACAATCGTAATGGCATGCCTCAATACCTCAAGATTTGGATCACCTTACTCGATAGATAGAGGCCCCAAGCATGATCCACCGCATCCATCCCGTGTCAAAATAGTAGGGCCTGCTTGAAGGCGGCAAGGTCCTCCATAAACTTCTCTGTCTCGGCCACGAACTCTGTGACCCATTATCTGCCTCTGTGCCATCCTCCCTAACTCTACTAAGCTGATCGACTCTCTAGGAATATCTGCTGGAGGCTCTATCACTGGTACATCCTGCCCTCGAGAACGAGACAACTGCTGAACATATCCA
The DNA here is from genome assembly GCA_007258455.2 of Sequoia sempervirens. Lineage (NCBI taxonomy): Eukaryota > Viridiplantae > Streptophyta > Pinopsida > Cupressales > Cupressaceae > Sequoia > Sequoia sempervirens. Next base: position 35,298 of record VDFB02255703.1, read on the forward strand.
ATTAAAGCTTTGTGTTCTCTTTTCAACCTTTTATATTTCCCTTCTTTCTTGAACAACCTATCCTTGAGGGCGAGGAAGGAGTTATCACACTCCTCAACAATTTGAGCACCAGTAGGGCGTCCCAAATCCAGAGTGGTGACCACATAATTCTTAGGAACTGCTTCATTCCATTCACACTCGACTTGTGGGACAGCAACGTGAAGAGTACGAGAGCCATCCTCCTCAGTGGAGATCTTTGAAAATTTTCTTGCCTTCTTCTTCGGTGGAGGTGCACTGATCCGGTTTAAAAACTCCTCCATCTCAACTGCTGGATCAATTTCCTCACTAGGGCTTCTCCTCATTCTGTCCTTAAGCCAATCGGGCACATCATACTGTATGTCAAAGGGCTGCTGCTCCTGTGCCTCCACTTCTCTAACTTGTTCAACTTCTTCATCATTCTGGCGAGGCTCATCATCCTCAAGTGGCTGAGTATCACCTGACACTATATCATCATCATCGTTCATGGCCGCCTCTAACTCCTGCTGAAACCGAGGGTCGTAATAGTCCCTCATCATCCTGCTGATCAATCCCCGATAGGTGCGTTGACGCTCCGCCAATGGACTCCCTCCGTGGAGGCCGAATATCATCCTGTACTACCTGCACCTGATTCAATACAATCCTCTGATCAGCAAATAAAGACACCTCCTGTATGCTTGGAGAACGTGTCTCCAAGGGTGTTGCCACTGTGACTCGTGGAGGCTCTGGCTGAACTATTTCTTTCTTCTGGACTCTGGCCCTCTTGTGATCTGCTTCTTTCTTCCTGTGGTGGGCGTCCTGTGATCTCCCATCATGTTGTAAGTCAAAGCAATTGACCTACTCTTCAATCTATTCACCTTTCTATCAACCCATGCCCTGGTGAATGTCATGACTGGGATAGAAAGAGTATCCAAATCAGCAACCTCGGGCTCTGACCAATCCACAGGTGGAAGTGGAGTATCTCGAACAGCTGCATAATCAGGATGTACAACATCCATATCCTCGTTCACCTGGTCTGGAACCGGTACTACCTCACACTCCCCGATCAGAGTAATCGGCAACCGAGAGAACATTCTCTTCCTTACTTCAACTTCATCAACTGCATCAGCCCAATAATCTTCTATGGTGGCCTTATGTTTGAACTCCTCCGACAAAACCCAATTGATGTTATGGTGCGGGTCATAATGTTGTCGGCTTGTATGATACGAGAAATGATAAAATTGAAGCTCACTTTCAGCCTCTCTAGCTGCCTGTATCGAAGGACACCTCATCCGAGTTGCCCATCACAATTGGAAACTCTATCCCTCCTTTCTTTTTCTTCTTTTGGATTTTGTCAAAGGCTAGCAATTGTCTAGATATCTCTAGCATCAATATTCTATCTGTCGGGTACTTAGGCAGCCTATATGGGTACGAGGAAAACCTTGCAGCCTAATGTATGAAAATCTCGGAAATTGTATGAACCAACACCCATACCTTTCAACTAACTCCTGGGCTTCCTTCGAGATTCTGTGTTGCAACCGCTCCTGAAGCAATCTCGTGATGTACATGGTGAAAGAATCGTTGACACGTTTGTAGTGGGTTGTGCTTGACAGGTGCAACTGTGGACAGGCATCATAGATTTTGAACTGATGAGAGCCGCATCCAACAGGTTCTTTGTAAGATATCCCCCTATACTTCGTCTTCCGTGCCAACATATAAATGACATAGGAGCTCATGTAAAATGTCTTCGTTCTCCTCAAGCTTAGGAGCTGCTCGTGCAAGTTGTCACTGATCATCGCAGCCCAATTGACATAGTCTTTTCCCTCTAGCACCAGGTTGATGTAGTAAAACATCCAGGGTTGAAAAATAAATGATTGTGGGCAACCTCCAACCCTGCTCAGCATCATGATGAGGTCACAATATTCCTGCTTCAAGTCATCCGCTATGATCTGTTTCGGCAACTTCGCACGAGAAGGCTTGGGAGTGCCCATCCAGTGGGTGTTAATTGTGTCCATGCACCTCTCGAATGTGGAAGCATACATCCGCTCAGCCCGTTCTCTGGACTTGTAAATCATGTTCCTGTGCACCGGGATCCCGAAAGCTTCACCAATGGCTACCGGAGTAAGGTTGGCGAGCACTTGGCCATCTGGTGTCGTGATCGACCGGTGTTCCTTCTCGTAGCAATTAGCGCACTCCATTATCAGCTCAGAGCACTGTATAGCTGGCGGAAAACCAGCAGCTGCATATAATCCACTGCGGACGATGTTGTGCGAAGTGACCGAAGCCCGATGACTACCAATTCCAAACAGCCTGTTCTTGAAGGTCTCCAGGTTGACGGAGCCCAGGTTAGTGTCTGTCAACTTGCCCAGCTTTGAAATAAACTTCGACTCCGGCATGAATGTTTTACTCAGCTTCTTGATCACTGCTTGTCTTGAGGCACCATTGTCCTTTCCGGTTGTCCTCGCTTCAGCCATCTGCAACATAACAAACATTCATTAGCAATTTAAATTTAATAAAATAAGGCATCGTATAGGGGCTGCAGTCGAATTCTAGAAGCTGCAATAACTCTCGTGTTTGCAAACCTCAGCTTCTTCTCTTGAATAAGTTCGAATTCCAACACTTAGAATAGATTTCTAAGTGGACTTTGATGACTTTACTTCACTATCAGCAATCAGCAATTTCAATAATTTCGTATCAGCAATCAGCAAACTAGCAAGTTCGTACTTTCAGCAACTTACTTCACTTCAAGGCGTCCTCTTCAACTGGCAACTTCAACTAAGCTCAATCAAATTTCAGCCACTAGCAAAGTCGTACCTTTCAAGCTTTCAGCAAATACTTCTCATCAACCCAAGGCGTACCTCTTTAGTAACATTCAGATTTCAAACAACTCAAGGCGTCCCCTCTCAGCAACTTCAAGGCGTCCTTTCAGCTGCAAATTTGAGCTCCAACAAAATTCGTACTTTAGCAACTCACTCAGACTTGGCAAAATTTCAAACTCTTCAAGCCACGACTCACTGCAATGCTTCACTCTCAGAGCAAATTCGACTTCTTCAGCTGTGAAAACAAGTGAAAAACTTCTCCATTTTATAGCTAAAATTCGAATTCTAGAAGAAGTTAATTTTAGCTAGTGCCATTAAACTCCACTACTCCACTTCAAGAATTCGAATTTTCCCTCTCTGGTATTTCTGACACTTGTCTCCAGTCGTCGGGAATCTTATTCTTCTAGAAACTTGACTTTGATTGGCGTCTTTGAATTTCTTTTCAAAAAATTTAATTTAAATTCATCATTTTTTTTTACTCACCAGCCGGAGCTCTGTTACTGGAATTTGAATTTTAACTCTCTTCTGCTCTGAAAAATCCATCCTTGAAGAATTTAATTAAAATTATCTAGGCAATTTCTCTTGAACTCATCATTCGAAGAAAATTCATCTTGAAAGCTCATTTTATTCGTTTTTGCCTTAGAAAATTTAAAATTCTCCCTTAGGAAAATTCACAATTTGAGCACTGATTAAATTCTTCACTGAAAGAGTGTCGGCGAAGCTCAGAAGACTTGGAAATCCATTCATCATCACAAATGTTCAGTACCCAGAAGCAAATTTTCTTCAGAACACCTCGAATTCATGGGTACCCAACGAACGGGTTCATTTAATTTTTCAATTTTGAACCTTAGAAAAATATCATTTTCATCATTTAAATTCGTTCTTCGCCTGTGATCACTCTGTGTTGCTCTGACTTCTTGAAAAATTTGAATCATCTTGTATTATCATCGTCTTCTGACTGCATCCCTGAGGAAAGTTGCTCGTGCTTCGGAGAAATTTTATCATCTTGGGGCTCTAGGCGTATTTTCTAAGAAGAAAATAATTTGCCTTAGAAATATTTTTAAATCATCTTGCACTTTGAGAAGTTTCCCTTAGAAAATTTTTTGTTTGCCAGTGGAGAGGAATTTTTTTATCAACTTCATTTGGAAGAATTTTATTATCGGAGGCGCCTTGTACATTTCATCTTATTTCCACCACCTTCAAATATTTTCCACCACACATCACTTCACCACCTTAGGCGTATCACACTTGAAGAAAATCACGCCTAGCATATGCCTTAGAAAATATTTTTAACACCTTATGACTCCCATCTCCCTAGGCGCATATAGCATTTTACTTCCACCACCCTCAAATATATCACTTCACCACGCCTTAGGAAATTCCAACGCCTTCAAGATATTTAAAATCACCTTAGGCGCCTAACATACTTGGAGAAAAATCACGCCTAACTCACCTTGGGCGCATTCTTAGTGTGGAGGAGGATAACGCTTTGGACTTTACCATCTTTCACCATGTCTAGGTAACACTTTCATCTAAATTACCACCCTCATTCACTTTTCACATCCAAACATGGGCGCATTTCTATGTAGGAGAAGGATGACCTTTCAACTTCCCGTTTTTGTCCTCATATGAGCTCATTTGGGCGCATTTAGGAGGGTGAGGAGGACGAGTTTGCAAGCTGGGCGCATTTTGCATGTGATGAAGGATAAAAGACTTTGACTTCGTTGACCCTCTCCTTGCTTTGGGCGCATTTCCATACATGTGAAGGATGAAATCTCCAACGTCCTTGGGTGACTCTTCGCCTTCCAAATTTTTGTCTTGACATGGCCCAATTTGGGCGCATTTTGGCCTTGGAGAAGGATGAAAAGCCTTGACCTTGTTGACTTTTCCTGCCTTGGGCGCATTTTGATGCCTGAGAAGGATGAACTTCAAGTTGGGCGCATTTGGAGGGGTGAGGCGGATTTCTCATGCCTTAGAAACCTTTTTTCAACCTTCTGAGCTTTCCTTTTGGGCGCATTTCCTCATGCCTGCAGGACGAACAAAGTTGACTTTCTTTGACTTCTTCATCTTGGGCGCATTTGGCCCCCTGAGCAGGATGAACTTGTATCTTGGAATTTTTTATGCCTCTTCATCAATCTGGGCGCATTTTGCCAGGCCTGCTGGACGAAACTCCAGACTTAGACAAATTTTCATCATCCTTCGCCAGTATCGTGCCCTGCTATTTATAGTAAGTCTTCTCAATTTTGCACTTCTGAAGCTCGGATCAACTTGAAATTTCAAACATAGCTTCTTCATAACCCTATCAACCTGTCGACACTGCCACTTTTAGTCACCCTGCTATTTTAGCATGTTTCTGAAGGTGGCTTACTATAAATAGTAAGCTCATGTTTCTGATAGCTCCCAAGCTCCGATCGAGTTGAAATTTTAATGAGGCGCTCCTCACCACGTGACCTGCTTGGCTGACACCGATGCATGCGCCTGATTTACTATTTTTAGCCAGTTTCAAATTGACTTACTATAAATAGTAAGTGCTGCTTGACTCAAAATTTCACCAGCCAGATAGCCCGAAGAACGCCGATCGCGTGGTTTACACCGGATTTCAAGATTTTGACTTTGATGCCTATTTTAGGCTTCAAGCCGGAAACCCTAATTTGCATTGCATGCGTATCAAAAGATCTCCGCTTGTCTTTGTTTCTCAAGGCACCGCGATCGCTCGTGAACTGAATCGGGCTGAGGACGGGACACACCGCTAAAATAGCAAGTTCACCGAGTGAGAATCCTCGCTTTGCATGTCACACCATCGAAGCTTCTAAAACCCATCGAATCACCGACATGCAAAAGAAACCTACATGCAACCTAAAAATAGCCTCAAGGTCAACTCAAGTAGTCGCCTCCTTTGCATGTTATACCATCGCTAAGGTCTCAAAACCTGTATGAATATCCAGACATGCAAAGAAAATCTCTGATTGACCCTGAAGTTCGCGGAAGCCGACCGCTAAAAATAGTAAGTCGCCTGCTTGCCAAATTTGGCATGCAAGCAATCTGATATACTTGAATGCAGTGTGATGATCGGAATCTCAAAATAGCGACAAATTGCCCTCAATTTCACACTTACTAAAAATAGTAAGTACTCAAAATTCGACGAAAACTTGCCGAGCCTACTGAAGCACACTGATAACAATGTTAAGTTCAATTTTCAATTTACTCACTTTACCTGCCCCTGAATTGGCTGAGAAGTTCAAAACCCTAATTTCCAGACTTGGTCAGATTTCATGTTAAAGCCCATTGACGGACACAACCCCCCGAAAGGCAGACATCAGGAAAGAGACAGAGCGGGAGAGAGAAGAAAACCCAAGCCAAAAGACCGGAACGGAGCAAAAATTTAGGGGGTCCCCATCTTGAATGGGGCGATGTGTGAAAAGGTCACAACAGGAAGGCTTGTCAACAACTTCTTCAAACAAATTAGTACCTCAATCTTGACCTTTCAAGTTCTCATACTCTTCTTGTGCGTAATTCTGAAAGGCATCCAAACCATTTGCTGATTTTAAAACATTCTTCTCTTCAACATAAGAAATCATGTTCTCATTAGCCATTGCTACAACTTCTCCTCCAAAGATCACTTCATTACTTGCATTGCAAACTGATTTTTGAACTTCATCAGGATCAAAGGGAAATTTATCCCACTCCGGTTCTTTATCATACCTTAGTGACATCGCGCCTGGATCCCAAATGTGAAAGGTTTGATTGCAATGATCAATAGGAAAGAGATCATCATGCTCCTCTTGAACTATTGACTTTTTGAATGAGTCACTCCTCAACCCACTTGAACTGAAATCTTCATCTATAACTTTCTCCACAGATGTAGTTTGATAATCAAACCCACTACCACCCAAGTCACTAGCATTATATCGGATTAAAGAATCATCAAAGCTGGTTGCTTTGAATATTTTTTCATTCTTTTCTTCAATGAAATTATCTTGAGTAGATGTGTTGCTGATTTTATCATTAGTGCCCACATACATACCAAAGAAGTCTTCTTGGACACTTGTCATTAATTCTTCATATGGAATTGGCTCAGCAACAAGTAGAGAATTATCCTTCACTAAATCTTCAACAAGAGGAGATAAAAACACATCGGAATCACCATCAACAACATCACTTTTGTAATGGTCATAAGCTGGTTCAAAGACACCATTAGTATTTGCTTCATCTTGCTCTTCTTCAACGTACTTATCCCACACAACTGTTCCACCAGCATCTTTTGAGAAGCCATTTGTCTCGAGATCTTCATTGGTTGAATCCTTATTAGGACTCAAGACTGCTGTAATGATCTTCTTACCATAACAATCTTCATTATTTCCCATCCCATGCAAGTCTAGGGATGTATTTTGGGACTCTAACTTAATCTCCTCATTTGCCAAGGTATCTTCATCAAGCCCACTTTCATTTTGAACCAAAATGTGCACCTTGCTTGTGTCTTCTTCAACACTAATTGACTGATTTTTCTCTTCAATTTGCTTACTTGTGGGCTGCAAACCACAAACAGATCCTTTTGTTTCTTCCTTCCTTGATTCTTCAACCATGGCAAGTTCTGCTTCTCTTTTAATTTTTTTCTTGATATAATTGACCACACCCACTTTTTTAGGATACCTAATCAACACACAATTCAAGTAGCAGTCAAAAGAAACATCATTCTTGAACTCATCTGACATACTCTGATATTCTGCATGGAATATGGAAGCATCATGTTCACATTCCCTCATGAACTGTTCGACAAATTTGTTGATGTCCATTGGGGCAACACTAATTTTCTGTTCTTCCCAACAGGATGCCAGGAACTTCTGCTCTGATACCACTAAAATATGCCAACCAATTTTTTTTTTCAATTATCATAACACAAGCCAACACTACGCCAATGGATTAGCGTTAGCATGAAAATTGAAATCCAAGCTTGAAAGAACTCAACGCCAAGAATGCACACTCAATCCCAAGGAAGGATAGGTGTTGTCATATGGCGGAGAAATTAAAGAACAGTACTTGAAATGAAACAAACTCAACATCAAGAATGTGCACTCAAGATCCCACTGAGGGCGAGGTGCTAACATATGACGGAGTTATTAAATGAAAACTGAAACAAATAGGCGGATAACCAGCCATGAAGAAATCCGCTCAACCACTTAAACAGTGGGGGGAAGAAAACAACATAATCCAGACTAATTCCTCCGCTGCGGCGGGCATCCACTAAACAGTGGGAATTCTCCACTTAACAGTGGGTAATAGAAAGTAAATACAAATCAGATTCCTCCACACTGGCGGTAAACCATCCAGGGGTTATGATATTTGCATTAAAGATCACAAGTAAATGCAGTAAATAAATGGTTGGATTAGTACTACTAATTCTCAACCTTACAATTAAGAAAAACTGCAAATTACAAGTGTTAAAATAGAAGAATGAATGCAAATATGTGAAGGATGAATTTAGCTAGTTTATATAACTCTCAAAGACTGAAATTGAAGCCAAATTCTTAACTTATTGAAGTCTGATAATAAAACCAGCAAACTAAAACTGTAGACCAGCAACCTGTAAAACAATGAAATGCTCATAACTCTTTCAATATACCTCTGAATTGAATGAAACAAAATGCAAAGTCTCTTTGGAGGATAGGCGCCCAAACTCAAACCCCAAAATTGCATCAAAACTCAAGATATTATTTTGCACGAATCCCAATGCACTCTCAAGATGGTACGACCCTCAAGAGGGGCGATTTCTCTTGCTAAAAATCAAATACTTGGAATTAAATTCTGAAATTCTCCAAATATGGTCGCCATTAGCATAGAATTGCAAGGATCAAATACCCATAACCAAAATAAATTCACATCAAAAGCTGTAAATGAAAAACACCTTCAGCTGTGTATACACCAGCAACATTAAAACTGAAATTCTCACCAAAATTCACCAATTTTGAAGCACAATCTGCTAGTCTGATTGAGAAGCAGCAATAATACCAACTAGGTGTTGTCTTTCAAACACGAAATTGGATTGGAACTAGGAGGTAAGCATCCCTCGAAGTATTAAACAAGTTGTCATTTTGATAGCATAACATTGGCATAAACATTGGATGATAAAAGCTGGAGCAAAACTTCTCTTTTATAGAAAAAGAGGTGACTTTTCAAATTCCCAAAACTCCTCCAAGAATGGGATGCCAAAAGTCCCCTTTTGAAATATTTTAAAATTCAAAATATTGAATCCTCCTTTAGAATGGCGTCCACTTCAAGGCACAAGAAAACTTTATTAAATATTTAATATCTCCCTCATGAGGGCGTCCCCCTTCATGGCCACCTTTTAAACACAACTTAAATTTAATGAACTAGGCCAAGGGGTCAACTTGAAATTAAAACATTAATGCCTTGAAATATATTATTTCACCAAAATAATGCTTTTTAAAGCCAAAATCAAACCCAAGCAACTGCTCCAACTGAAAATGACTTAATGAAGGCTGACAACTGAACCACTGCCAAAATTAGTATTTACTAAAAATAGTAAATACCTAGAAATGCCACAAACGTCCAAGCAAGGAAACCCTAATTTCACTTTTGATCAACCTACGGATTTCCGGAAATAGTCTATTAGTCAAAGAAGAGCGTATGGCCAAAATGGGGACATTACAGTATCCAGCATGTTAATCAGAGGTTGTAATCACGAGATACGGGGAGTTGAACAGAGGGTCTGACGAGAGTTATGAATCAAAGTTCAGAAGCAAACAAGAAAAAGTAAAAAAAATCTAAGTTTGGTGAACATGGACGCCCAAGCTTTTGAGGGACTTAAATTCATTGTTTGACGAAGTTCATCCCAGAAGACCCCTCCTAATATCTCGTCAGCTTCGCGATGAGCATAATAGGTAGTCAATCCGATGCCCGAGTCACCAAATTCAACGAGATCATTTGTAAGGAGAGGAGTTAACATAGAAATTGAACATCGTAAAAATGGCTAACTCTGAACAAAATGGGCGCCCCTGGAAGGAAAAGGCTCCCATGAATTCGAAGGTCAAGATGAAGTTTTTAGCCAGAGACGCCTCCAGAACATTCTTCTCAGAATCAGTCAGGCTCCGCGATGAATCCTTCAGCTCACCCATTAGATCAATTTGCAAACCGGAAATTGAAGGCGAAGTAGGGGGTCAAAATGATGAAAAGTTGAAAATACCAAAAATTTGACTAACACTACTTAAAGTGGGTGCCCCTGGTGAAGAAGGGTGCCCAACTTCTCATGTCTTAGAAAAATTTCCAAAGTTTTCAAAAATTTCAAAGTTGCAAAGAGTGAAAAAAGGCGTCCAAGTTCAATGAAGCTGAGATTTTAGGGTTTTGGAAATAAAAGCAAAAGAAAACAAAGTAAAAACAAAACCCTAAGTCTATTTAACACCTCTCTTTTATGATTTTATTATTATTTTGTAGGTAGCATTCAAAGGAGAAAGTTGGAGCAGCAAGTTTGAAGAACTTTTATGATTCAAGAATTCATATTTGCTGGTTATTCATCATATTTTTCAGACCAGCAACATAAACCCTTGCTTTTTCAAGCATTTTCATCTAGAAGATCAAGTTTTTTCAAAAAGGCCAAGGTTTTCAAATTTTCAGTCATCTGGGTCTTTTCTCTTCGTTCTTTTGAAGAAATTTTCAAGAACTTCATCAAGTTGCAGCAGTTGCTTTTATTTTGCATGTCAGTGAAATCCTCAGTGCATTTAGTTTTCAGTCATCTGGGTCCTCTCAAATCAGTTTTCTGAAGAAAACCCATATCACAGCTTTTTTTCAAGAAAGTTTCAAATCCTAGGGTTGGCTGCTTTTTTGATTAGCCGTTAGTATTTTGCAAATCTAATCAACTGGGTTCATTTCTAATCATATTCTGAACAAAACCCAGGTGCTAGCTTTTTTCGTGGAAAACTGAAGAAATTAGGGTTTGTTGTTTTTTCATGAAAAATTCAAAATTTTAAAAAACGGACGATCTGGGTTGTCTTGCATCGAAATTCTGAGCAAAAACCATATCTCAAAAAAAAATTCAAAAAATTTGTCCGTTGGAGCAAGAAAATCAGCATTCTAAAAATAGAAGTTGCTCAGAACTTGTTTGAACCTAGGGAGTTTACAGTCATTCTTCAAGTTTTTTGAAATGGAGTACACTCCCAATGTTTTCAAAACTGGATCAACTCTCTATCATGATTACATCAAAACAGCTGAGACAGACTTGCATCACATCAAGCCGGTGTTTGATTTACATGCTTTGGAGAGCGCAGGTAACACCTCAATCAGGAACCTGGGACATTCTGGACTCTTCGCAGCAGCGTCTATTCCTATATCAGTTCAGAGTCTTGAGTTCGTAATTGCTTGCATCAAGCATTACAACCCGATTACAAGGGAGATCCAGTCAGTAGATGGTAGATTGGTTTGCAGTCTGAAGCTTGATATGATCGAGAAGTGTTTTTCCATTCCCACATGGCCTGAAAGCGTTACTCTCTCAAAAGGTGAATGTGAAAAGATATGGAATATGCACAAAGATAAATATAGTAAGAAGATTGCACAAAGGTGGATGAAAGAAAAGCATAAGACTTTGCCAAAGAACGTCGGGCGAGGAGAGTTAAGGATGAAATTGCTATCATTATCACCTTGCTCAACAAGGTAACTGGCTCAGAAGATGCCACGAAGTTTCATCCTTGGATGTTTTATGCCATACCCCACATCATGAAGAAAACTCAGTTCTATGATTGGCCTACCTTGATCAGTGCCAGCCTGCATCAGCAGATGACAAAATACTTCCAATTCCATGAATTTCATATGGTGTCTTACCTAGTCTACCTGGTCGCCTATCAAGGTCAATTCAGAGGGATGAACACCGAGGGATCATTGAGTGCACAACATATATATAACTACTATCCCTAGTTGGAATTCACGAAGTCGCTGCATCACTACAAGAGAGTGGACAAGGCCTTTCTGATGTACACAGTGCGGGACCTAGACAACGAATTGCACGTCCGCATCTCTTCAGTTGCCAGGACAGCGATGGCGGAGTGGGCGGATTACTTCATACAGTTTCCCACCTTCACCTATCTCAGGGTCTATGGCTATTTAGGTGCCCTGCTTATGTTACCAAGGTACCCATCAGACGAGGTCATCTTCATGGAATTCTTGAGGCAAGCCCACGATGTCCACACAGTCTTAAGGAATAGAAGGAAACCTTCCCTCCACTTTCCTTTAAGGCTGGGAATCTATGCATGCAGGACTGCCACAAATGCAAAAACAATGGGAGATGAGCTAGATAAACTCGGCCTCAAGTCTTACAGCGAGAGACGATCATTTGATCCTCATGGTGTCTACGCTGGCCGACTTGAGAAGAACTATGATCATATATCTGCCCTTGAAGATTTTTGGGCTAATTGTGCAGATGAGTTCGAGGTGCGGAGGCGTAGTTACAGCAGGCTCACTCTCCACCAAATGAAAGACTACTTGAATGAAGACATAGAAGGGTTATCAGATGATGACGAGGATGTGCTTCTCCCAATGTATACTCAGAAGCGAATTGAAGATCAACCCCTTCCACAAGTTAACTGGGCTAATAAAGAGTCACTCTCAGTTGAAGACAGGACAAGACAAGTCCTTGAGCACAGCAAGGTTTTCTTAATCCTTATGAGGAAAAACTCAATTCCAGTAGTAGAGCCGCCAAGGGAAATTCTCTCTTCCTCCAGAGCACAGTCAAAAGGGAAGGGTAAGAGTCAATCTCAAGAAGGCGTCAAAGGTAGTAGATCGAATAAAAATGTAAAAAGAAGGTTAGACTTCTCAGGCATAGTCATGCAGGAGCAACCTACAGCTGAAACGGAAGCTCCTCCTGACGAGCCCGTACCTCAAAATGAAGCAGAGGAGCCACCTTCAACACATGTTTCTGTACCTTTGACAGGTTCTTCACCGATTCACATCGACCTTGATATTGAAGATGAAGAGATTGAAATTGCACCTCCTAGGGAAGTTAGTAAAGATACTACTGTGTCTTGGCTTGAGAACTCCTTGGGAAGGGTGAGAAGAAGGCCTTCATATCAAGTAAGTGTTGATGATCTCGATAACATCTATCAGGAACCTCCTAAGAAGAAAGCAAAGAAGCAAGTTCACTTTGATAGGAATCTTGATAACGAGATAATCATGGAGACTGCATTGCCCCCAAAAGACAAGAACAGGGATGAGGTGAATATGGATGATTTCGTTATGGTCAAGGCTAATCTTGGTAGAAATACCAGGCATGCGGATGTGAGTCTTTTCAGAGTTGTGTCCCAAAACCTTCAGGAAAGAGTGCTTAAAGATGGAGAAGACAAAGTAGCCCTCAAGGCTGAAAATCAGCAGCTCAGGCTTTATATTTCCAACCTTGTCCATGGTTCTTTACAAGCAACCTAGTTGCTGCCCCAGATCTTAAAGACACCAGCTGATCATCATCAGTTGAGACAGCTGGTCATTTGTGGGAAAGAGACTCAGGAATGGATCGAGAGTATCATTGTCAGAGGAAAGGAGATCTTGGCACGGATGTTCCAGTTAAGAGAAAATGCTCATAAGCTACGTCAAGGTATCCAAGGGTTTGAACAAACACTGGCTGAAGTAAGACCAAGGCATGAAATAATCATTGCTGATTTAGACACAGCCTATGGTTCAGTAGTTGCAAAAGAACACAAGAGACAAATCCTTGCATGGAGAGAGCGTCATGTTTTCAAAGTTAAAACCTATGAGAGGATATCCGATGAATTTATCACCTACAGACAAAGGGTGATTGAAGTTCTCCTTTTCATCGGTGAGTTTATCATAGAGATTCCTTCTCAGTACAGTCTTGAAGATGGTTCCTACGTCGGGCTTGAGGAAGTGCAGGATCAATTTCAAAGTGTTGTTCATAGTTGCAATCCAATTGGCGGAACGATAGGTCATATCTCAATGATGTCAGCAAAGTTTGAGAAAGCGGCCAATGAGGTCGAAGATTTCCTGAGATCTATTGCAGATGCTGAAGATATTCTAGAAAAGTGGTGCTTTGCTATTGAGGGCATAGATGCACCGAACCGGGACATAGTTTCTAATTTTCTAGCGGATGTGATTGAGCTTTAAAGCAGCTTTCTTCTAGAAGCTTTCTTTCCCGCTTTCTTTCTATTCTTGGAATAATTCTTATCCATTCTTTGAGAAGAGAAAGAAGATAAAATGTAATAGTTGGCGTTTCCCGCTTTTTCTGTTTTCTTAGGTGTTAGATGTTATCTTCTTTCTAGATTTAGCAATAAAGCTTGCTTGCTGAGCAAGCCCTAGATTGTGAAAGCAAGGAGATTTTAGGGTTCCCTACTCCTCTGCTTGTCTATAAATAAGAGCCTTTGCTCATTAGTTTCTTTAACCATGCTAGTGATAACAAAATGCTGAGCCTATTGCACCTTCTATTTGTTATTCGAGTGTTGTTCAATTGTGTTGTGATAGCAAATTGTTGAGCCTCTTTAGCCAACAAGGAGTTAGTGTGATTGCTATTTCTATTGTGTAAGAGCAAGATTGCAAGCCTCTTTATGTGCAATTTCTTGTTCCAGGCATGTTAGAAGTAAGCTTTGTTCCAGAAGTATGAGTAATAAAATCACGAGCCTCCTTTGCCTTGGTCCAAAATCTCAGATTTCTGTTATTTATGTTCTACTTTTATGATCTTGATTTCAACTTGCATTGAAGTGTGTAGATGTTAGTTGAGAGAGTGTTTATTGAAGTATTTTATCAGAAATCAATCTTGTTCATTTCTAGTTTCTCTTGCTCTGCTTGTTACTTGAGAAGTTAGAAATGTCTTTAATTGAAGTTAGTCGTAGTTGAAGGTCTTAAATCATAAAATCTCAGCTGCGGCATTTGTGTTTAATAAACCTTGTGCTCTAAGCTGATAAAAAAGATAGGCAACTTAGTTCTTAGTTTACTTTCTTTCAACACCATCAGCAAGAGGGAGCTTCCCCTCCTAATTTGAAGAGCAGTTTATCTGTGCATAGCTGTCCGTTTCAAATACGCATTCCAGAGGTGCAAATTTAAACGCCAACAAAATGCTATTAACTCCTCAACCACAACTTTGAATGGCCTCAAATTAGTGGCAAATGATGCCTAGGAGCTAGGCATCCATCATCCAATAGCAAGCCACTGCCAAAAATTCTGCAAATGATTGGCACGCAAAAAGATGCACCAATCCCAAGGAAGTAAGACCCCCCAAGAATAGCAACCAACATAAAAAATCAAGTTCTCCATCTAAAAATCTGAGATTCTTGGCAAAGGGGCACCTAGATGCAAGGAAAAAGACGACCCAATACCCACAAAATTCTGCCAAGTCTCCATAATTGTACGAGCATAAATGAGATGTCCCACCTCAAATGGAAAGTCTACTAATTGATTTTCTACCTTTCTGATTGATTTTCTTGATTTTGTGGTTTTTGAGTTTTGATGGTATATTGCCAGGAAATATAAAGAAATACATATACAAATGAGGGATGAGGGGAAAATTGAAAGTAAATGCTAGAATGATTCAAATCTGATTTATTATAGTTTTGCAAATACAATATATATTCAAATCATATTATCATTTCTTTTGCACAACAATATAATCTAAGTTGCCGGTTCGGGTACGGGTTCAAATGCGGGTTTGGGTTCAGATGCGGGTTCGGATTCGGGTTCGCTAGTTCGGCAATTTTTTTTTTCCTAGGGTATGGGCACGAGTACGGCCGTACTATATATATATATTATAAATTTATAAACATAATGATAATGCCATAGACTCATAAGCATGCTCAAAATTATAATCATATGATCATAATGCCATAATGCCATAGAATATTGAAACAATGAAATATGGCATACGGTAATACCTCATATAATCTGTAATCATATTCATAATTTGCAAAAATGTAAATAGTAAATACTCAAGTCTTAAAATATCATTACACATTGAAAATTCAAATTACAATCAAGACAATATTTAATTCATTATTTACTATTCTTCAAATTTGTCATCCTCACCATCCTCAATTGGTTCAATTTCATTTGAACCACTATCAATTGGATTGCCACTCCCACTAGGTGCATTAGTTGCCTCATTGTCATCTATAGAAGCCAAGGTAAGTTGTGCAATTGTAGCATCTAAATCAGCACACTCAGGGGTGAGATAAGGCAATCTGGGCACCTTTTAGGGTTTTATTTTTTGTTTTTAAGTTGATTTTTTTCCTTTTTCTAGGCTGGACGGCATGGGTTCTCCTAGGTCCTTCTGGGTTCTCCCCGAGTTCGGCCAGGGTTCTCCATTTTCCACCCGGGTTCTCTGTGGACCCACAAAGAACCCGGGTGGGAAATGGAGAACCCAGGCGAACCCAGAGAAGAACCGAACCCGAACCAGAACCCACACGTATTTTGGCAGGTTCGGGGGGCTAAAATGAAGGACCCGGTAACAGAGAATATAATCATACTCGTAATCCCAAGTAATGATTTACAGGTTTGAAACAATCATATTAGCAAATTGGATCACCAAATGGATGGACGCTAAGCTCCAAGAATGAGTTTCTTCACCTCAAAATTTATTTGTCTTGAATGCTATGACCTGGCCACTCCCAATGATGGTCAAATGCTGCCCCAAAACTAGGCATTTCAGCTTGAGATCAAAACGCCCTTCTCCAAAATCTGTATGGCCTGGCAAATGTAACTTGTACGGCCTCTTGAAACTCCCACGTGGCTATTAATGGTGAAGCTAGCAACAATTATTATGGCCTCCACTGATTGTTTTCTGTTAATTTGAATCCTACTCCTCAAACCCTTGAATCTTCTGAAGGTAATCACTCCCAATCTGCACAATGTGACTTTTGGATTAAAGCCACCTGAAGCAACAACCCTTGGATGGTATCTCACCCCTGTAGGTTGCACAAATCAAAGAGAATGAACGTTCTCCATGATTCCGATTGAAGAAGAAACCCTTGTTTCACCTCCAAATGCCAAAGCAACAAAAGCCAAATATTGAATTGAATAATCAAGAATGATTCTTTTTCTTTTTCAAAAGCCTTTTATATCTCTCCCAAATGGCACGACCCCCAAGGCATATTCTCACATTTAATATATTAAATATTATATTTGATTTTGTGGCTTTATTAATATCTTCATTTGGCCGCCCATATCATGACTTAAATGCTTTTGACTTAATTTCATTAAATGCACCTTTATTATAAAGTCAATGCAAGTCTTTATTATATGCACTTTTATAATTAATTAATTATTATTGAAGACTTGAAGTATCACTTTAATAATAATTAAATACCATAACTCCATCATTAATCATCATTAACCAATTTTGACGACGCCAAAAGATAGCCCATTGATTCCTCTACTCCCTAGGATGTCTTACTATAAATAGTAAGGTTGGCCTCTAACAACCCACTGACTTACTAAAAATAGTAAGTGTATATAAATGAAGCTAGAAGCCCATGGAGACGACCACCTCTGAATATGCCAAGGACCTGGAGATGAAAACACCACCACCTGCCATCTAGAGAACTCATTAACTCCCACTTACGACCCTCTAATCATCATTATTAGCCTACAAGGACCTGATGATAAGCTAATCCTCCAAACATTGATGCTCACTAGAAAGGGGACATTACAATAAACATGGGTTAGCAGTAGATTGAAAGAGCACTCCAAAAAACTACAAAATAAAAAATGAACACACCAAAAAGTCTCTAGAAAAAATCAAAGCCACACAAAACAAAAAACACAAAAGAAGCCATCACCAATGAAGCTCAATCTGCAACCTCTGAGTGAAGAAGTAGTTACTAATAAGCTAGGAGTTGCCTTTCAAACTCGAAATTGAAGAAGAACTAGGAGGTGTCTCAACCTCAAAGCAAGAGTCTGAACCAACTTCGGTAGCACTTGGTTATGATAGAAAAATGGATACCAAATGAGAGGGAGAGGGGTTCTATTTATAATCTTCAATCCCTTGAAATTCAAATCTTCCATTCCCTCCAAAAAGGAACGCCCCAAAAGGGAGAGTAAAATAATCTTTTAATTTCACCTTTGACTTAGAGTTGGGCACCCAACTTCATTTTGCAATATTCAACCTTTGAAAAGCAATAATCTTTTCCAAATTGGACGACCACATGAGAGACCACAAGTTAAAAACAACTTAAGTCAATGAGCCTAGGTGTGGGGGCCCAAAACGCAAATTAGAAATATCAAATAATATAACTTAAGTTATTAACTTTCCTTTTTTGACTCCAAGAAAGCTATAGAAGCCTTTTCCAAGATTGTACTGCCAGAAATAGTAACTGAGTGTTGAACTGCTGCCAAACCACACTGCCAAAAATAACACTTACTAAAAATAGCATACTGTTAAAAATAGTGACTCCTAACACCATTTGAGCACATTTCAGGTAGCTGTCATAACTTACTAAAAATAGTAAGTCCAAAAATGGTCGCTGATCAAAATGCATGTGACACCCCCTTGAAGCTCTCTGAAAACCTAGAAAGACCCAAAAGACATACTGGAAAATTCCTTCATGCATCCCCTAAAAACTCTTAAAGATACCTCCTAGAAAATAGGAAACCGTAATTCTGCCTCCGACTAGCCTACGGGCCTCCGAAATAGGCTAACGGTCACCAAAAAGGACTAGTGCTAAGAAGGGGACATTACAAGTTCCTCTTATTTAAATAACATGCAAGGAAAATTTAATGCATATTATATCTTCTAGAAGATATTTCCAATCTTCATTTGTCTTCCTTTATGCAAAATTATTTATATATTAACCTTATGTTGAAATGCCTTGGATATATCAAACTTTGCTAGATAAGAGATTCCTTGTATTGGGACCAAACAATAAGACTTTCTAGTTATTAATTTCTTAATTAGTGTCATAAGTGTCACCAAATATTGGTTTACCTCTAGGTTTTTGAAAAGCATGAAATAGGAATGTGTTGTGACCTTTTTCACACATCGCCCCATTGCAAATGGGGACCCCCTAATTTTGGCTTTGCTTTTGGGTCATTTTGCCGTTGTCTCTCTTCTATACTATCCGTCTTTCCGGGATTGTGCCTGTCATTGAGTTTAAATGTGAAATTTGGCCAAGTCTTTAAAATTAGGGTTTGATTCCTTCACGCCAATTTGAATTCAACGAGGTGAACAAATTGAAAACAGAGCTTAACATTGTTGTCAGTGTGCTTCCAGCAGGCTCTCAGCAAATTTTCATCAGATTCTGAGGTACTTACTATTTTTAGTAAGTGGGCAATTATAGGCAATCTGTCAGCATTTTTGAGATTCCGACAGTCATGCTACATTCAGAGCACATCAAATTGCTCGTGTGCAAAAATTGAGCTGAAACAGACAACTTTCTATTTTTAGCAGTTCAGCTTCTGGAGCAAATTTCAGGGCTTATATGCAGAGTTTTTCAACGCATGTCTGGAGATTCCTTCTGGGTTTTCTGAGACCTTCGCGATGGTGTGACATGCAAAGCGAGATAACGACTTTCAGAATTTAGTCTTCCGGGGCTATTTTTAGGGTTTGCATGTCAGCGTTTTCTTTGCATGTCTGCATATTCCTTGTGGGTTTTTCGAGAGCTTCGTGATGGTGTGACATGCAAACAGAGGTGATCACTTATTAAGGAACTTGCTATTTTTAGCAAGTGCTTCCCGGCAGCCGCCTCCCAGCACTTCGGAATCACGAGCTGATGGCAATGCAATAGAAACGAGAACAAACGGAGACCATTTGATACGCATGCAGAGCAAATTAGGGTTTCCAGCTTCGGGACCTGAAAAGAAGGGCAAAAAGTCAAAATTTTCGAAAACCGGTGTAAACCACCGCGATCAGCATCCTTCAGGCTATCTGCTGGTAACATTTCAAGTCAAACGGAGCACTTACTATTTATAGTAAGTCATTCTAGAAACAGGCTAAAAATAGAAAGTCAGTTGCATGCGCCAGTGTCAACAGGCAGGTCACGTGGTGAGGAGAGCGTCATTCGAATTTCAAGTCAATCGGAGCTGTGGAGGTCTCAGAAACAGGCAGTTACTATAAATAGTAAACCACCTCCAGAAACATGCCAAAAATAGCAGGTCAACGCGAAGTGTCAGTATGAACAGGTCAAGCAGCTGATAAAGATCCTATGGCGCGAATTTCAAGGTGAACGGAGTTACAGAGGATGGAAAATCAAACACTTACTATTTTTAGCAGGTTGGTACAAAGGAATTAGGGTTTCCTAAATTCAAGGGCAGAGCACAAAAGTCAGGCAGAAGCGGCGTTCGGTTACAATCAACACCCTTCAGGCAATCGGCACGCAAAATTTGAAGGCATTCTGAGCAATTACTATTTTTAGCAGGTTGCTAAAAATAGCAGGTGTAGGCAGGCATCAGGCCCCGACAGCACAATCACACCACGAAGTTCAAAACGGGGCGAAAATCAAGCCTTCTGGAGTCAAAGTCAATTCAAAGCACGAAATTCAAGGAATTTTCTAAAAATAGCAAATTAGGGTTAGCATGATCGAGTTGCCCTAAATCAGCCAAAGAGCATAAAATTCACTGAAATTGATAAATTTTCAAGTCCAGCCAGTGAAGAACGCCTTTAAAAGCTGAAGGTTGGTGGAAATTCTCTAAGCACTTGAAATTTGAAGTTCACAGGTCAAAATTCACCTTGAGATGCTGAAGGCATATGAAAATTCTACTAAGGCATTGAAAAATGGAAGCTTGCCTAGGGAAATGCGCCCAAGCTTGAGAAGACAAAGAGGTGGCCTTGAAATTTGTTTAAGATTGCAAAATTGGAAGCTCCATGGGTCAAATGCGCCCCTCTTTGAAGGGAGAACTTAAAATTTTCCTAAGGCATGAAAACTTGATGCTCCCCATGCTATTTGTGCCCCTGAGCTTAGAGTTGATAAAGTTGAAAGCTTGACATTCCATTTGCGCCTCAAAATTAAAGCTCCACCCTCCATATGCGCCTGGAAAGAGAAGAGGAGACTTGAAATTGTTCTAAGTTTCGAAAATGGAAGTAAGGGGTCCAAAATGCGCCCTACCTTGAAGAGGATGATGAAAATTTTTCTAAGGCACACAGACTTGAAGCTCCCTGCCTCATTTGCGCCTTGACTCATAAATGGACCCTAAAAAATCTTCTAAGTATCCAAAATTGGAGGCTCACACTTCAAAATGTGCCCTTGAAGGAGAATGGAAAATGAAAAGCTTGGAAAATTTTCTAAGTATATCAAATTTGAAGTAGAGAGGGTCAAATGCGCCTTGGCTCTGAGGTGACTACAGCAAAGTTTCTCTAAGTGTTGCAAAATGAAAGATTGACCTCTCATATGCGCCCACCCAATGGAGTTAAGATGAAAGTTCTCTAAAGCACTTAAAGTTGATGTTCACACATGCAAATGCGCCCAAGAAGGATGGGGAGACTTGGAAATTTTCTAAGTATCACAAACTTGAAGTTGGACATCTGAAATGCGCCCCAGGCATCAAAGAGGCATAAAATTTTTCTAAGTGTAAAAAATTGGAAGCTCATGCCTCCAAATACGCCCTTGAAGGAAGAAAGCATGAGAAATCTCCCAAGTATGAAAAATCTGAAGTTGACCCCTCCCAAAGCGCCTTGAAGAAGAGAGAGTAAGGTTTTTTTTTCTAAGTATTGACAAAATTGAAAGCTCACATGGTTATTTGCGCCCTAGGCTGGAGGAATAAGTTTAAAATATCTAAGTGTGGAAAACTCAAAGCCCACCCATTGAAATGCGCCCAAGGTGTTAAAAGGAGTAGTGCTAAGTGTTGATAAAAAATTTCTTCATAGGCAAAGTGACTAAAGATGGAGGAACGAAAATTTTCTAAGGCAAATTCTCCCCTAATGCCTAATATTGATGGAATTTAAATATTTTTTCTAAGTGTTAACAAATTCCACCTCTCTAGAGGAAAATTATGCCTAACTTGAAGGAGTAATGAAATTCTCTCAGAAATGAGTAAAATTGGTTGTGGATATGTCAGGATGTACCAACTTCGTGAAATTAAAAAGTCTTCAAGTCAGAGTAAAGAAATACGCTCCAGGGTGAAGAAATGAAATAAATTGTTGAAAATTATTTTTCCAAGGTTCAAAATTCCAGAAAATTAAATGAACCCGTTCGTTGGGTACCCATTGGTTCGACGCGTTCTGAAAGAAATTTTCTTCTGGGTATCGAAGATTATCGATGAGGAATGGATTTTAAGGTCTTCCACAGCTTGTCGAGGGTTCTGGGATGAGGATTTTAAACGGGCACCAGGTTGGTGAATTTCCTAAGGGAAATTTGAAAAAATTTCTAAGGTAAGGGATAAAATGTGTTAAAATGCCTTGGCGGATGAATTTGAAAATGATCGCCTATATGATTTTTTTTGATCAAATTCCTGATGGAAGGATCTCTTCTCGAGTCTGAGTTGGATGAATTGGCAAAGTGAAGGGTGCCAGGAAAAAGACAAGATGGGTTGAAAATTTGGCTAAGGCATGAAGAATTTGAACGCGAAGTTGGCTAAGGAAGAACGATGAGCCCTTGAAGATCAAAGCGTGAAAATCAGGTAAGTAAGGTGAATTTATATCATGAAGTGTTCTGATACTCTTCTCCTTGCTTGTTTTGCAGGAGGAACGTCGAGACCAAGCGGCGACGACTTGAAGTGGTGAAGCACGATGATATTACAACCTTCGGAGGAGGATAAAGTTTTGAGTTTCACATGAAGGAAGAAAAGTTGCAAGAAATGGCTAAGTGTTGAGACTCAGAACAACATCAAGAAGAAGATCAAGAGCAGTTGAACTCCAGATTCTATCAAATTTTATTATCTGAGGAGGCAATCTTAGAGACTCTTTTACCCTCCTCCAAGCGATCAACAGAATTGGCTGAACGCGAACAACAGAGCAGTGTGAACGCATTTCAAACCTGGAATCTTCTAGAAGATGGTTGCCATTAATTGCTCATTTATTGCCCCACTCTCCATTATGGCGGTTTTTAGGGCAAATCTTGTTTAGGGCTGAGGTGGCACAATCTGGGCCATCCAGTCGATTGTAATCTGAGCCGTCCGTTGGACTGGGCCATCTATAAAAGGGGGAGTCCCCCTCATTTGTAACTCAGTAGACATTTAGAGTAGAAGTCGGAGTAGAGAGATAACTAGGTGATAGCTTAGAGTAACTTAGTATAGATTGATAGTGTAGTTTGAAGAAGAGGGAAAGTTTTCCCTTTGAAAACTTTGTAAGAAATTGTTGTGAACACTCTCTCAATAAAAGAGTTTTTCATTAATGGTGAATTTCGTCTTTGTTGTGAGTAGCTAGCAAGGTTTCTTCGTCCTTCCAATTCAAATGGTAGCATAAAATAGTTCAAAGTAGTATACTTTTCATTCCATGTAAGTAGATGTTAATTGTGGAATGTGGTGTTTGATCTAAGCAACTTCGTCTATCCATACCACTAGTGTGTTTGCTGATGGTGAATGCGCCTTGTGTGGTCAATTGGAAACGTTGTGGACCTAACTTCAATCACAGTTTGAATGATGGTATGCGTCGTTGTGATGGTATCTTCATGTCAAGTGGTGGTTTGAACATCTTTAGTCATCTCCCTTAAAGATTGCACCGACTTCGTGGAAGCTGTCCGATGCGAGGCAAAGCGAAGTCCGGTTAGAAGTTTGCTGAAGTTGAGCTCCATATCCCACACCCTAGAGTAGATTAGAATCTTTTTAACCTTACCCCATTTCAATTCAGTACTTTCTGGTTAGAATAGGAAACCCGCGCTTCATACGCAAATCTTTCGA
Organism: Sequoia sempervirens; assembly: GCA_007258455.2. NCBI lineage: Eukaryota > Viridiplantae > Streptophyta > Pinopsida > Cupressales > Cupressaceae > Sequoia > Sequoia sempervirens. Next base: position 58,874 of record VDFB02255703.1, read on the forward strand.
GCATTTGAATTCCTTTCTCCGCTGCTGAACAATTCCGTAAGTCCCCTTGAAATACTAGCAAATCACATTGAGCCAACTGAGCCTATTCGCACTGAAAGAACCTTGGAGTTGAACGCATGAACTTTCTTGCAATCTTAGCATGCGGAATACTTTGATCAAGAGAGAATAGGGTAGCCGTTGGCGACTTTATTCTGCGTTGGTGCGGTCACGAAAAACACATCAACAGAATGTTAATTGCAGATCTTCATTTTGAATACCTCCACACACTAGCAAAGTACAAAGGGCACTTGCAAGACATTCCTATAACCTTAAGATAAATAAGTAATCAATGATGGAGAATGCAATGTGGTCATGAAGGTGTTGTGTGTTGTCACCATGAACCTTGGGAAATCCTTTCCTTGAACAATGTGGAAAATCATTACGCTCTACAAAATCCAGAGGACCAACTTGGGATTCCTTAGTGGCCTCTCTTACATATGTATTAAACTGATCTATTAGGTATTCCTTATTACCATTTAATGAGGTTCAATTTTTGAAGTAGCTAGGTGGTGCAGTCTAGGCAAGGGGGGTCAATTGACTAACCACCTAAACATAGCAGCCACTCATACCAACAATAAAATGCATACTGTACAGAAGACAAAAAACTGAAATCTTCATTAACTTGTATTAAATCTACATTCATAGGTTACAAATATGCTAAAAAAATTGTGATATCCCCTTCTAGATTTGACCTTAAACTTGCTGATTTGAACCTTGGGAATTTTGTCAAACACTTGCCAAGCGAAATATGTACTTGCTGATTGAAGTTCTTGGTATTTTGCAATGTAAATAATGATTTTATGCATTCAAGGGACCCAAATGAACTTGTGCCAAAGACTGAAATGTATTTAAGGTGCTATGCAAAATATATGTAATGCTGATATACATCTACAACCAAGGGACATTAATGCAAACACTTGGCAAGCAACCTAATGACTGCAATCTTATGTAATAATGCAACTACAGCAGTGAGCATTATACCAAACACTTATCATGCAATTCTAGAATGTAAATGATGATTTCCAGCTTATTGGCATTTAGACAAACAGTTGTCCTGCAAATTGAAATGAATGCTACAGCAACATAAACTAAGCAACCTTGTCACTCCTTCAATTGGATTTCAAATAAGTACATCTGATATGCTGGTTACAACTGATCAAAGATGCATTGCCAAGATTTTGGCTTACAAGATCATGCTATTACAATGCCTTCATCAAATATGCAACTACAACTTCCCCTATATGATAGCGACCATACAATCTATGATTAAGCAATGCAGCATGTACAGATATGATGGAATAACTTGGAAAGATATGCTGATGAAGTGGCAGCCTTGGCAGCAATTGATGACCTCTTTTAATGAAGAATCAACTCCTCTAGAGAAGCCGCCCCTGTTCTAGTTTCAGACTTTAATATTAAATTGCAGCAGCCTTTAATCCACCCCAAACAGTCCCTAACACCATTGCCTTGGCTCCCAAAGTGGAGTGCTTCAATACTCACAGAAAATCAGTGCAAACTGTGGCAGCTATGAACATAAATCTGAGTACACTGTCTGCAGTTCAACCCTTATAATGGCAGCAATAAATCCTTATAAAATGCTGATGAAGGAGCCCACAATTCACCAATAAAATCAGAATATTTCCCAATCAAAAAATGGTCCCAACTCCAAACTGAAATAAGCTTCAAATTGATGCCAAAATATTCTCCACAAATTTGGCCCTTGGCCACTAAATTTGCTCAGTTGAGAAGACTGAAATATCTCCTCCAAATCGACCAGCTAGGTTTGGTATTTCACAAACAAAATCGGAACTCTCCAATGTAAGCACAAATAGAAACCCTGGATTGATTTCTCACGATTCCAGCTAGGGTTGGTGTTGCACAACCGAAACTGGTACCTTCGAGTCTTCAAACCCTCAGACAAATTGCTAAGCATTCAAACTCACCAATGTAGTAGAAAAGATGTCAACAACCAAGATTCCCAAATGCAAAGACAAAAGCTCCTTATAAAGAATTTCCACCAAGTCTCCATGAAGCTTCTAGAATAAAATATTATTTTATTCAGTTAAGTGACTTTATGATTTATTATTCTATTTAGTCACTTTAATATTAAATTAATTAAATATAAGGTCACCTGTTAATATTTATTTATTTGATAACCTTACAAATAATTAATTTAATGATTTCTCCTTATTGCTCCAAATTGGGGACATGACAAAAAATGCACCAATTAGATTTGCTCTAATAGGCTTACAAACATTTTGGGAAAAAATTGCCCAACTGTCACACAATAGAAAATGACATATTACTATTCTATGCCCAAGGATGGATGATCTCTCTTATCTGATTCTGTTGTGTTCTCCTATGTTTGTCTGTTCCAAACAGTTGGTCCCTCTTCCCCTCAACCTGCTCTTCTCCTTATTGCCTCTTGATAGGAAAAATGAACCTTTCATTTTCGTTTTGGAATCACCACAAAATTGCCTGACCATTTCCCTTCTTTCTACCCTACTTGCTTTGGTTTATGCACGATTTAGGGCATGGTTTCTGTCCTAGAATGACCTGCCACATTTTTGTTCCTATCTCATGGCCAAGCAAGAGAATGACTATCTTGTTGGCCCTAAGATGCTGCATGGATGCTTGGAAGAATGATTTAATTATTTCAACTCAGATCTTCCACCTTCCAAAACTGAACTAGCTTCTTGTTGGGACATTAAGGCAAGATTTGCAACAATTTACAACTCCCCATGTGCTCTACAAGACCACAAATGAAACAGATGAAGAAACTTCAATGACTGCTAAGTGTTTGATGAAATGCCTGCAGGAGAAGAAAACGAATAAAGAAGGTCATGTGATCCTTTTTTACAACTATAGGTAGAAAATAATTAGCCTGGGCAGAATACAAAGTCAGGTGTCTTTTGAGTTCCATGTCATCAGGAAACATCTCCATCCATGGTCATTCACACCTCTATTGAAGTAGTGCCAATTGCTATTTAAGTTATAGTGCTGCTGAAGTGGATTCATGTTGCCACCAAAGTTACAAAAGCAGATGCTGCCAAAGACGATAGGGCTATTGAAGATGCTACAAGTTGTTGTCAAAGTGAAACTAGGTGTTGCTGAAGATGCACTATATGTTTTTGTTTCTGCTGAGGTGGCTAGAAAACTGCTTTGATCTCATTGATTAATCTAAGCATGCCATTATTCAAAACAAACACCAAAATCAGAATTTATTTGCAACCTACCTTTATTTTGTTTTTGGGTGATACAATTTAACTTGGTGGTGTATCCTTGGACTTGTCATAAGTTGAGATCTAAATTTTATTCTATTATTTAATTCAGTTTTCAATAAAAGAAGTAACTCTAATAGGAAACTTATTCTTGCTATATTGATGATTCTCACAATCATTTTTGTATTTAGAAACATTCTGTTCTTTAGAATGGCAAACTCAAGGAAGCAAATGTATTAATTATGATATGAAAATTTGGAAACATTCTGTTCTTAAGAATGGCAAACTCAAGGGAGCAAAATTACTAATTATGATCTGAACATTTTCTGTTTATTCATTGTGCTTTAGGCATTAACTCTTATTAGAAAATGTAATGTATGAAATAAATGCGGGATGTTATCTTTTAGAAAATTTGGCTGAGTAAAGTACTTATACAAATTGTTTTTAATCCATCTAGTGACACATTTGATGAGAACACACCACCAACGGATGATCCAGAATATATATCCACACTTGGAGCTGCAGTATTCAAAGCAATGCATGCTGGTGACAGCGATGCAATTTGGCTAATGCAGGTATTAAGCTAGCTTGTTAACATTTTTTTCAGATTTACATCAATATTTTTGTTTAGATGTTCTATTTGCATTCTTGAATATAATTATTTTGATTGTTTCATTTGTGTGATTGAATATCTTAATTTGAGCCAAATTTTTCATTTATATTTTATGCATAGTACAAAACTGATGGAAGTTACATGCTGCTACCGTGTCTACGAGAATGGCCTATGAATAGATATCATATGCAACTGAACAATGAGCGGACCAAATTATGCTATGAGTAAAATTTAGATACATTGACTAAATGTGAAGTTCTAAACTACACACCCAAATCGTTACTCCTTTTCTTGAAGAATTAAAAATCATGTGCTTTAGTTACTCATTGGAAATATTGATACCATTTACTTGGAAATTTACAATTTTTACTGTCAATTGCATGTGGACCAATGGAAGACAATTTAAAACAAAAGTGTTGGGAAGAACTCAGACTTCACCAAAATTATAAAGATACAAACTAGATATTTATTGGAGATTTCAATGCAATTGTAAATGGAATAGAGAAAGGAGGAAGAAACCTATTTCAATTTCTTTAGCAATGAATGGAGTCTTTGGGATGTGAAATCTAAAAAAGGAAATTTACTTGGATCGATAGAAGACAAAGGGACCAATTTATATTAGAAAGGTTGGATTGGTCCCTAGTAACAGAGTCTAAAAACTTAGACCAGGCTAAAAGTTTGATAGAACAAAAATTCATAGTTTACATACTCAGACTTAGAGAGTACTCGACAAGCCCAAATTTTTTTACTCGGGAAAAACTCGGCAAATACTCGCCAACTTAAAAAAGTAGTAAAATTTCCTATAAAAACACGTTTTTTTTGCAAAATTTAGTTACAACATACCTATACGCACTACATTGTGCACACATACATATCTATACACAAAAACAAGATGCCAAGTTTGCATGCATATACACACATAGCCATATCTATACACATACAATCACACAGTTTCTTGTTTCACTTAGCAGTGTATCATGATATCATATTATCATCAATCATGTATGCATATCAATATTAAGTTTAACTGTTTAACTATTAAGTATGCATATCAGTAATACGGTAATACCATTAAATTTGTGTATAACTATATACAAATTTAAACTATTCATTATGATAATGTTCATTAATGATTAAATTGTTTAATGTTTAAAAATTTACACATTATCAATATACACAAACCTGCTAACTATGTATGATAATGTGTAATATCAGTCGACAGGTTTGTGTATATTGATAATGTGTTACCTCTAATACTGTAGCGTAAATAGTAAAACTAGTCCAAATCGTGCTGAAAAGCCAGTCTAAATTGTGTCAAAGGATGCAGTATCTATAAGGCCCACTAAACGGGGGTTTTAGGAGCACCAAGTTGTGTCATACACACATCCAAAATGCACCAAAAATGCGTCGAAATTGTGCGAAAACAAGCACATGAAAAGCACGTTTCATTTGTTCTAGGGTTTTCCGCAAGTACTTTGAGGGTTTTCTGTGAGTTTTGTAAAAAACACAGCGATTTTTTTTTTTTGCATCTTGAGTCAAGAGTAAAAGGAAAGAGTACTCGCCCAAGCAAAAAATGGGAGAGTACTTGGCCACTCGGCGATTAATCACAGAGTATGTAATCTATGCAAAAATTGACCTGGACTTGGCTCAGCAAAAACTCAACAAATGAAATAAATTACAAATACATAAAATAAACTTAAATAATGTATGAAAGCATAAATAATGAATTTAGAGACCTCATAAGTCTATTTTAAAATTGTTGGTTTTGATCCCTCATCTGCCTTCGTATGTGTATCAACGTATTCTCACATACACAAAAAATACTTTTCTTTTTTGTTTGCGCTCAACTCATTCAGATATGGCACCCATGCCTTTGTGCCATACCCTATCAAATATTTTTATAAGGATTGAAAAAGACTCTAAAAACGTTAAAGGTTAAAACCTTCAAAGAAACCTTGATTGTTAAAAATACGCAACACAACTGCTTCTAAAATCACAGAAAAATCATTCTAAGTTCATGAGTAGTAGAACTTGTTTGTGAGCGGCAACAGTAGTTGGTTATCAATGTTGTACCCATACAAAAAAAATGTAGTCATTTTTGAAGTTAAACATAAGCCATTTCTCATTTAGTGAGTCATTGTAGAATCCTTGCCTCCCATGTTTGTGAATGTTGTGTTTTTAAGTTTTAGTTAGTGTCCTTGCATAGCTGACAAAAGATGCTTTCAGATTCATTAGATGAGATGAAGATCGGAGATGGGATGCAAGAGGATAGCCAAAACTTGTCATGTAAGTTAGAAAAAGTTGGCATGCTGATGGTGAGATGCATGCTTGTCCATTACCCTACTAAAGTAAATTAGAGTCAAAAGTGGCCTCTTAGACTAGGGGTGTGTGCTTGTTCAGTAATAGACCCAAAAGTTGAAAATTGTCAAAGTGGCAGCCCAATGCAAGTGCACGTGCTAGTAGTGAAAGGAACAAAAGTGAGAAAAACTTCAAATTTGGCAACCTTACCTAGAGTGCACACTATAACAAGGAAATGATAAAATTGTTTAACTGAAAAAGTGGAAGCCCAATTCCTATGCATGTGCCTATACATAGCAATGGCAAGGGTTTGGAATTGACAAAATTGGTGTCTCAATGTAGGAGTTCATGTCAATATACTTGTAAACCAAAAGTTCAAAAAAATGAAAGGAGGCTACTTAGACCTGAAATGCATGCTGCTTTGTAAGGATGTAAATTTTTTTCAGAACTCCAAAAAGTGTCAAATATGCTTGATATGCATGTCGCATTAAGGAATTTCCCATGTTTTCATTAAATTCAAAAGCTACTAAGGGCATGATTCACATGTTCGAGTGAGGAAAACCCCAACATAAAAATGGGAGCATTTCATTTATAAGGGTGATTGGTCTTCATATTACTTGGTTTTTGCATTCTTTATGAATCGTTCTATTCTTTCCAAGTGCAAGACTTGAACTATCATTGTAGGGTTTTATTCATTTGTCATAACCCTCGAATTTGCAAATCATCAATATGAAAAATTGACCAGCCAACAACGAAATTGAAATGTAAATAATTGCTATTCTATCTTTTAGAGTATTTGTGATGACCCTTCATAATATTAAATATTATTATTAACAATATCAAACTATTTAACAAACTGGCATTATAAAAATGATCATATGATTGAATAGAAAATAATAAAATATTACCAAGTATCGACTTGATTAAAGCATGTATATAGAAATTATAATAAGCATCTTGGGAAAAGACTCTTGTGCCACTGAATCGGCGTTTAAGTTTTCAGATGCCTTTTCAAGAAGACGCAACCTTAGAAAGGTCACGTCCCGTCCCAGCAAGGAGGTCACATCCTGTGGAAACAGTTTAAGAAGGGCTCTCAGACTCGTGCATCACCATCATCGCGTATAAGAAGAATTAACAATCGCATCCAAGAGGGAAGTTAGATGGCTCAAGGAAGAACACGTCTGAAAGGTTCCCGACTAGCACGTCATTCAAAGTGACTGACTTATCACAGAGAAGCATCATGTAGAAGAAGAGGAAGCTAGAGCGACCGCAGAGGTTGCATTTGAGAAACCTAGACTTGTGTGGCATATAGAGGTGTCCTCACCGACTAGTCAATTTACAGATTCTGGAAATAATTCGAATTCTCCTACAGTGGGATATTGTGTAGTAACTGATTTGTAATAGATTAGAAACATTATCAAGGAATATTTATGACATTCTTATTTGTGGATTCGATTTACTACAATATGAAATGTAAATGTATAAAGAGACTAATTGATACATTTTACAATCAATAAATATGTGTATGTCAATTTATTAAGTTCGTCCATACAATGTAAGACAATCTGAAGGATTAATGGATATTACTTGTCAATGCCACAATAATGGTGCTTACAGCAATTATTGTGCTTTCTTAATCTATTATGACTTTACTAAGAGAATAGACTTCAGGCCTAAAATTCCCTTTCGCTAGTACCCACTAAAGATAGGAAGTTTGTGAGGGGAAAGGCTGGTAATTCGGTCAATTGATGGATGGTCCCAAGATGGGTAGGAAACCTTGAGGGAGTCCACTTGGAGACAGTTCATGTGCCCTTGGCACAGTAATTCTTCCATCCACCATTGAGGTTAGGAAAGAGGAAAAAGGAAAAGATCTATTCCGATCAAGAGTAATAAGTCATCGGATTATGATAGTTTTATGCACTAGATGATAATGCATTTATCTTATTCTTAAAATGTGCAATCTGAAATGATCTAGTTTATTCATGAACAAGGAATTATGTATCTTGTTGATAATACATGATGTGTGTAGGTCTTCGAGACAAGTTACATGAGCAAAATTATGTGTTGGTAAATATAAAATCCCTTATCCTGACTTGTGCATTTTATGCTTCTAGGTCAAGCTAGCCTAAGTCTAATAAGGGGACATTACATCATTCTCAGCAGGTTCAGTGGCAGCATATCATCATTTGGTCACCATTATTGCAATTTGTGCAAGTTTTTCAAGCATTAAAGAGGCTATCAAAGGGCAACATTAAATAGTTCTTGATATTCTTCTAAGGCACCTAGGGTTTCATCCTACATCCGAGCAGCTAGGTTTTGGTGGGCCGATTTTCATCACAACTACTGTACAACTTTTGGAGCCTAGTTTTCACTTTGCCATACTCAAGGCCTTTCAAAACATGAAATTTTGTAGGGTTTCCAAGGCGGATAAGATTTTGAAGGCTTATTTTCAGAAAAGGGAAGTTTTTGGTCAAATTTAAGTCACCAAGATTGTGAATCTTGCTTCCTAGGGTTTTCATTAATGGCACATCACTTCCTGATCATGGAATTACCTTTTATTGGGCTTGTGATTATCCAAAGGTTAAGGATACAAAACTAGGGCATGCAAATGTGCAAGAGTTGGATCTAGAAGAAAAGATCAAAGCTGGAAACAGGATTGGAAAGAGGCTTAGAGATAATAGGCTCATTGAAGCCACATCCTTCCATACTTCAGCTTAAACTTGCATGAGTTCATTATTGCATGTGCCAAGTACTATGATCTTGCAAACAAAGAAATTTGCACACTAAGTAATGATGTCATCGGAAAATTTGATGTTGATTACATGGAAAGATTTTTTGGTTTATTATTATACGAGGAAATGCATGCAACAAAAAAATCCTCGAGTGCCAAAGACAAGTAGGAAACATTGGTTAAGGAAACCAAAAGGCCTAATTGCTTACCAAGATTGATGAGAAGAAATGAGTTTAGTGAAGAACTATCTTCAAGGATTACCTTGCTTAATCGAGTGAGAGGACAAGAAGAAGAAAGAGCATTAAAGCCTTGGATGTTCTACATCATGTACTTGATATGCAAAGGTAAAATCAATTTTGATTGGAGTGTTTTTATCAATGAATTCATACTCAGGCAGTTTTGTGATTTTGAGCAAGCTTGAGAATTTTCTATTGTTTCCTATATAGTCTATGTGATAGCAAAAGTTGGATCTTTTGTTGGTTTAACTAATGTGGATGCATGCAACATAACCCAAATTAACATCCTTGACACATTATCATAGGGTGAATAATGCCTTTTTAATGTATTCTATGAGAAGTTTGGATGAATGTTTGCATATCAACTTTGAAGTAGCTAGAATAATGATCTTAAAGTAGGTAGATTGGTATATTTAGTTTCCAACTTTTACCTATATCAAAGTTTGTGGCTTGGCCTCTTGCTCTATATGCTTCTGAAATACCCTAGTGATCAAGTGAGCGTGATAGAATGTTGCAAATGATTTTCAAAGGTACATATCCTTTTCAAAACAAAAGATAGGAGTTTGTTTCCCTATATAGCTTGATATATACAAATGTCCTACAACTCTTGATTCTAAGTTACTAAGTGTAGAGCTTTCAAAATTCAACTTCAATATTTTCTATGAAAAGCATGTCTATGATTCTAAGGGCCTTATGTTTGAAAGATTTGGAAGTAGATTCCAACATGTGGCAAAAATAGAAGATTGTTGGGCTAGAGGTGAAATACCCCAACTAGGATTTGCCCTAAAAAATCTGATTTCAAAACTCAAAATTCTGCCCTAATTTTCTGCACTTTTGTTTTCTGCTGAAACCTTGGAATTCTACCCTGAATTTCTGATTGCAATCAAACATGGACAGCGAACATATATGCCACCAAATGCTCAAATAATAAAGTAATAATGAACCCTTATGATTACCTCTTTCAATCATGAATACAACCAGCAATATATGACATCAGAAATGACAAACATAAACATGGAACAAGTCTGATTTTTATTGGTTCAAACTGCTGTTATAAATCAGAACTTCTGATCATGCAATTACATCACAAAAATAGGCTTAAACATGCCCATTTACAACTCAGATCTCTGCTGTTATATTTCAGAACTAACATTAGGTTGATACATACCAAACACAATAACAAAATGACCCCCAAAATGATAGAAAATGTCTTACAAGATGTGGCGCTCCAATTGGGGCATGAAACCCTAGGAACAAGACTCTTCAAAACACCAAGGTAGCTGCTCCATTGAAGTGCACAGGTCTGCTGCTCCAAGATAATGACAAATGACGCCAAGAAGCAACAACAACCCTCCAAAGTATCACCAAGTAATGGCACTTCACAATAGGGAAAACCCTAACACAAATGTGGAATCCTTGTGCCAAAATCACTTCACCAACTAAGGTGGACAGGACTGATCTGCTGCTGCTATAAATCAAAAAATATCATCAAACCCTAACATCCTCAAACACCCAAAAATTGCCCACAAAAGCTGATCACTTCTCCTTAGGAAAATGGCTCTCAACTCTAAGGTCAATCCCTAGCCAATATGCATCCAACTCCTGCCAAAGAATCCTTCTTCAAATCTGCTCTAAATGATATAGAATTTTGCTCCAAAATTGACCTAGTGCTGCTCCAAAATTCTGCTCTAAATGAAGATGAGTTTTTGCTCTTAAACTAATTAGATTTCTGCCCTAAATGATAATAAAAAGGCTGCCTCCAAAATATATAAAATCTGCTCCAAACTGATCTTGAAATCTGATTTGCAATCTGCTCTTCTCCAAATGATGCCAATGAAGTACAAGTAGACCTCCGTTATGAAGTCTTCTCAAGATGAGATTGGGCTTTCGTCCAACTCACCAACAATTCACAAGGGTTTTCATCCTTGGAATGAATGCAACAAGTTGCTGGTTCAAACTGAAGATAATATGCGTGACGATGAAATGCCTCCACAACTCCTATATTTATATCCAACTAACCTTTTTCCTCCAATTTGGCCGACCCAATTTGGGCACCCAAATTCACCTTTTAAATTTAAATTCTTTTCTTTTTTTATTTTCCAATTAGGGCTCACCATTTCATGAATTAAAATATTATTATTTTATTATATTTTCCCTCCTTTATTCCTCAAAAAGGGCCGCCCACCTCCATAGAAAAATCATAAAATATTTTGGCTCCACAACAAATAATAATAAATTATGGAAAATTGATTCCTGTATGCCTAGCCAAATAAAAATTAATTGAGCCATAAAAGAATTATTTCCAATTATTCAAGGCTCAAACCAAATATTCGGGGACATTACAGTCCTCCTTTCCCGAGATTGCTTGTCGTCAAGTGTTGTAATGTCCCTATTTTTGCTTGATATTGCTTGTTGTTGATGGGATCTTGGACTCAGTTGGTTTGGGAGTAATAAGGGAGATAAATAATTGAATTAATTATTTTTAAGATTATTAAATAAATAAATATTATAAAGTAACCTTATATTTGATTAATTTAATAAAGTGACTTAAATAAAATATTATATCATAAAGTCACTAAAATAAAATTAAAGTATGTGGAGATATGTATGCTAAAGGGAAAATATATCTTTTATCCCACATGGGCAAGAAAAGTGTGTGAGCTCTCCTAGGAAAAGTATAAAAGGATTTAAGGGCTCATTTTTGGACATCCAGGAAATTGATATTGTTTTCGATATGTCTATTGTGGAGCTTAGTGTTTCTGTAGTTAACAGCCATTAATCTTTGGAAACGAAAACTTCCATTGATTAGCATAACTGAGGTGGTGAAATATCCTCCAAAGGGTTGCAGATTGGAGAGGATAATTCAGTCCTTTCATTGGTGCCAAAATTTGTGGCCAAGGGCCAATTTGTGTTGAGTTCAATTTGGAGATAGAATTATTATATGAGCTTATTTGAAGCAAATTTGGAGGAGAATCGACTAGAAGCCCTTTGCAGATTGAAATATATCATTTTCAGCATCTTTGGGGTCGATTCTACCATGGTATGATATTATGATATTTTATGACAGTCATATTGGGAAGCATCGATTTCATTCTTTCAGTCCTTAGCTTGGTTCGATTTGGATTAAGGCTTTAAGCGCTGCATTCAAGGGATCTTATCAATGATGTTTGGCACTTATTGAATGTGCTAGGAGGCTGCTATCATTTTATATCAGAAGCTTATATTGAAACAGGGGTGGCTTTGTAATGAACCGAACCAATTTTTTTTTTTGTTTTTTAGATGATCAAGCAATTACAACAGTCACCCGTTAAGGTTAGCCCAAAACCAAACTCTGCTGGAAAGTAACCTACGCCAAGAATGCACACTCAAACTCAAGATGAGAATGGTGTTGTCATATGGCGCCGAGGGTCGTTAGAAGCAACTGAAAGTAATGCAATGCTCAAGAAAGATCAACACCAAGAATGTGCTCTCCAAACCCGAGGTGGGTAAGGCACTACCATATGGCAGAGGATCTATTGAGAGAATGCAATGCTGAAAGCAACTCGACACCAAGAATGTGCGGTCAAGACCCGAGATCGGTAAGGCGCTACCATATGGCGGAGGATCTATTGGGAGAATGCAATGTTGAAAGTAACTCGACACCAAGAATGTGCACTCAAGACCCGAGATGGGTGTGGTGCTATCATATGGTGCTGAGGATCTAAATGCAGTAAAATGAAGATTGAGCAAATGCCAGTTTCTTCCACAAACGTGGGGAAATATGAAATTGCAAGAATTAAAATGGCTGAGCAGTACTACTGTAGCAGCGCTACAATAAGAGTTTCTCCTGCAAATATCACTGTATTTGAAATGTCTCAATGCCGCAATGAAGTATTATATCTCTCCTATCATCAAATGACTCAATCCACACTAAACCCAACCCAAAAGGAAAACTTCTACAATCTGATTTTGACATACCAACAACTAAAAATGCACAAACCAACAACTAGACAACCCGCTAAAATGCTCATAACTCTCTCATAACTACTCCGAATGACATGAGACCAAGTGCAATGAACTCCTAGGAAGATGGCGACCAATTTATGACCAAGAAATAGCTGCAACAACTAGTCAATGAATTATCTAAACATTTGCCAGACATGATGAAGTAGAACGGCCTCAAGAGGGGCGACTTCTGCAAAATAAAATCCAAATCTGCATATTAAAATCTGAAACTCACCAAAAGGGGGCGCCCAAGGATGACAATGACAAATGCAAACTACCCAGAACAATATAAAATTTATTCTATGACATGAATAAAAACTACTTTCAACTGTGCATAACCAACAACTTCAAAAGACTCAAAAACTTCAAAAAACTCCATCTCAAGTGCTCAATCTATTCTCAAGAGTCAAGAACAGCCATAATCTTAACTAGTTGCCATCTTTCAAGCAAGAAGCTAAGCCAAGCTAGGAGGTGTGCATTCCTCGAAGCAACTCACTCACCATTTCGGCAGCATAACAATATATTTCTTCATGGATGATGAACGATGGAGCAAGAGCCTAATTATATAGATTTGCTGAGAATCTCCAGAAGCTTCTAGAAGGTACGCCTAGTCCAAGAGAATCAAGACCTTTGACTTGACTTCAAACTCCTCCTTCAAATGGCGCCCATTTCAATAATGAAATAATTCATTTAATAACATAAAACTCTCCTCCAAGGTAGGCGTCCAATTTATAAGACCTTTGAACTTTATTAAAATTGCAATGTTCCTCCAAGAAGGCATCCCAAGTATTTAAGGAAATACTTTATAAAATATTACTCCTCCAAAGCTAGGCGTCCCACATAAGCATTAAATATGATTTTTGTTGTACCCCAAAATTAAAATTTTTGTTACACTTAGATATTCTGAAGAAATTAGTAAAAGTCTTGTTAAAACAGTCAAAAAGGTCAAAATTTGGGTGTACATGTCTTGCATGAGGGGTTGAAACACAAAATTTTCCATTTCTGACGATCTGGGTCTGCTAAGAACAGCTTAACCTACAAAACCCAGATCTCAGTTTTTCATCCCTAAATTTTAGGAAAACTGCTATTTTTAGAAATTTTCTAAAAATAGTAACGTTTTCTGGGTTTTTCTGGGTTTTTTTGGAAATGGATACTGGCAAAACTTTCTAAAAATAGAAAGGTGGTCAGCCAGGGCCCAAACTGATTTTGATTGGCTCAAATTACGTCCATATCAGGCTGGTGCAGTCAGAATGTCAAAATAATCAGTTTTGCCCTGGTGGGTCTATTCTGCTTTTTCAGAAGCATATCTGGAGCTCCGAGGTCATTTATGGAGGACAGTCGGCTGCCAGGTGACAGTTTCAGCATTCAAACTTTCAGCAGAAGGCAAAATTGGTGGACGAGCTCGAAGAACGAAGAAGTTAAAAAATGATGAAAATTTTCTAACACTGCCAGACTTGGGCGCCCCAGTGAAGAAAGTGCGCCCATCTTTTTAGGGCATCAGATGTCAAGATTAGGGTTTAAGCCCCCAGTCAAACTTGTTCAGTTCTCTGCCTACTCCGCGACGAATTCAACGGTGCAGTTATCAGAATACTCAGTCATCCGAAATTCAACGTCGAACATCCAAACTGAAGTCAGAATGAGAGGAAATGAAAAATATCAAAATTTGACTAAGTGTTGGCAAAGTGGGTGCCCCTGGTGAAGAAGGGCGCCCAACTTTTTGAAAGGGCTAATTAAGCTTTTAGGGTTGAAAATATGCTTATTCTTTTCAGTGCTCAGCCCGCTTCGATGTGCCTGTCTCCATTAGATCATCCGATTGTCCAAACTCCAGCAAATCCAAATCGAAGACGAAGATACAGAACGAAGGTTTCAAACGGGAAGATGAAAATCATAAAAAAGTGGCTAAGTCTGGTGAGTTTGGGCGTCCCTGGTGAAGAAGGGCGCCCAAGTTTTCAAGGCATCTAACAGATGAATTTGCAGATAAGTGTCTAATGAGATCTCTTCACAATTGATCCAGCTTTCAAACGAGATATCTAGCACATCAATCCGAGTTCACAGTCACCAGATACGAGGAGCTGAAAGTAGGGTCCGACGAAGGCTGAGAACCAAAGTTCAGAAGCAAACACAAAAAATGAAAAATAAACTAAGTGTTGGTAAAGTGGGCGCCCCCAGTCAAGATGGGTGCCCAAACTTTTGAAGGGTTAAAATTCACTTTTTGGCAAAATCTCTTCCAGAAGACCCCTCCTTATTCTTCGTCAGCTTCGCGATGAGCTCAACCGGTAGTCGATCCGACGCCTGGAACACCAGATTCGATGAGATCATCTGTAGGAGAAGTGTCAATGAAGAAACTGAAGATCAGAAAAATGGCTAACACTGTGAAAGTTCGGAGCCCCTCGAAGGAAAAGGCTCCCATGAATTCAGAGGTCAAGATCAAGTTTTTAGCCAAAAGCTCCTCCAGAACATCCTTCTCAGAATTAGTTAGGCTACGCGATGAATCATCCAGCTCGTTCATTGGATCAATCTGGAAGCCAGAGATCAAGGTCAATCCAGGGGTCAAAATGGAAGAAAAGTTGAAAATTCTTAAAAAATGGTTAAGTCTGGAGAAGGTTGGCGCCTGCAGCCAAGAAGGGCGCCCAACTTTCAATGCCTTAGTAGAATTTTCAAAGTTTTCAAAATATTCAAAATTGCAAGTTGAAGTGAATGTCCAAGTTTGTTGCATGAGAAGGTTTTAGGGTTTACATGGAAAGCAAAACTATTTCAAGCCCTAAATCTATTTAAGACGTCTCTTCCATTCAGTTTTCATCATTTTTGCAGGTAGCCTTCAAAGGAGAAAAGTGGAGCAGCAACTTTGAGGTTTTATTTCAAGATTCAAGAGCCCAAGGTTGCTGATTTTCATAAATAATTTTCAGACCAGCAACATAAGATCTTGCTTTTTCATGCTTTTTCATCCAGAAGATCAAATTTTTGAAGAAGAAGATCAAAGATTTCAATTTTCAGCCTTCTGGGTTTGCTCAACTCGTTCTTCTGAAGAATTTTTCAACAAATTTTCATCAAGTTGCAGCAAGTGCTTTTATTTTGCATGTCAGTGAAAACCTCAGTGCATTCAAATTTCAACCATCTGGGTCCTTTCCAATCAGTCTTCTAGAGAAAACCCATATCACAGCTTTTTCATGAAAATTTCAAATTCTAGGGTTGGCTGCTTTTTCAATCAGCCATCGGTGTTTTCAAATCTGATCAACTGGGTCCATTTCTAATTGTATTCTGAACAAAACCCAGGTGCCAACTTTTTCGGTAAAAATTGAAGAAATTAGGGTTTGCTGCTTTTTCAGTCAAAATTCAAGATTTTCAAAAACGGACGATCTGGGTTGTCTTGCAACGAAATTCTAAGCAAAACCCATATCTCAGAAAAAATTTCCAAAAAATTGTCCGTTTGAAGACAAAAAACCATCATTCTAAAAATAGAAAGTTGCTCAAGACTTGTCTGATCATAGGCGAGTTTACAGTCATTCTTCAAGGTTTTCAATATGGAGTACACTCCCCTCGAGTTTTAGACCAAATCGGCACTATGTCAAAACTTCATCATCTCAGCTGAAGAACGAGAGGTGTGATATGAGAAAAGGTAAGGTATCCGAAAAGAGTTGTGCAATACTCTTCTGTTGGAAATCAAGAGAGGTGTCAGAAACATAAAGTTGCAGAGCCGCCAAATTATCAATTAATGAGTCATCTTTTCGGGCAGCGATGTTAGAACTCATAAAGCAGTTGAAGAAGTGAAGGATTCTCTAAGTTTGATCACAGAAGACGAGGAGATCTTGGAGAATCAAAATATTGCCTTAAGACAGTATAGATGCACCGAACCGGGACACAGTTTCTAATTTCCTAGTGGATGTGATCGAGCTTTAAAGCAGCTTTCTTCTAGAAGCTTTCTTTCCCGCTTTCTTTCTATTCTTGGAATGATCCTTATCCATTCTTTGAGAAGAGAAAGAAGATAAGATGTAATAGTTGGCGTTTCCCGCTTTTTGCTTTCTAGGGTTTTAGATGTTATCTTCTTTCTAGATTTAGTAATAAAGCTTGCTTGCTGAGCAAGCCCTAGATTGTGAAAGCAAGGAGATTTTAGGGTTCCCTACTCCTCTGCTTCTCTATAAATAAGAGCCTTTGCTCATTTAGTTTTTTTAGCCATGCTAGTGATAACAAAACGCTGAGCCTATTTTGCCTTCTATTTGTTATTCAAGTGTCGTTCAATTGTGTTGTGATAGCAAATTGTTGAGCCTCTTTAGCCAACAAGGAGTTAGTGAGATTGCTGTTTTCTATTGTGTTAAGAATAAGTTTGCAAGCCTCTTTAGCTGCAATTTCTTGTTCGAGGCATGTTAGAAGTGAGCTTTCTTTTAGAGATTTGAGTAATAAAATCATGAGCCTCTTTTGCCTTGGTCCAAAATCTCAGATTTCTCTTATCTATGTTCTACTTTTATGATCTTTATTTCAGCTTGCAGCGAAGTGTGTAGGTGTTCGTTGAAAGAGAGATTATTGAAGTATTTTTGTCGAGAATCTACCTTGTTAATTTCTAACTTCTCTTGCTCGCTATTACTTGAGAGGTTAGGAACGTCTTTAGTTTAAGTTAGTCGTAGTTGAACTTCTTATATCAGAAAATCTCACCGGCTTTGTGTTTTATAAACCTTGTGCTCTAAGCTGATCAAAAGATAGGCAACTTAGTTTTAGTTTACTTTCTTGAATACCATCAGCAAGAGGGAGCTTCCCCTCCTAATTTGAAGAGCAGTTTATCTGTGCATAGCTGTCCGTTTCAAATACGCATTCCAGAGGTGCGAATTTAAACGCCAACAATTTTATCATTTTTCAATAATCCAAGCCTTAGCCAAATAAAATATTTAAATATTTTACCTCCTCCAAAGGAAGCCATCTCAAACTCCAATTTTACCAAAAATAGCTCCAAGGATGCTGGAAAGACCAACTGCCCAATCTGACACTTCAAATGGAGATTGCACACCCTTCAGTGCAAAGAGATGTTTCTCAAGCAACAACAAGTGACTTCGAAGTGAATAGGGTAGACCTTGGTCCTACCAGGGATGGGGATGTTCAGATTTTTCAAGTGTCAATGGCCAAGATGGTTGAGAGATCAAAGAAAGATAAGGAAAACAAAGATGAATTGAAAGCCCAAGTTCATAACTTGACCAATTGTCTAAAGTCTATTTTTGAGCTTGTCCCACAGCCTCTCTCTCAGGTAGATTCTTCTGTTGAATCTCTTACTGTGGTTGGAAAAGAAGCCCTAACTAAAATTAAAAGTTGTCAAAGTTTGAGCCAGGCTGTAGATCATTGGAATGAATCCCTCATCAAGAAGGGAAGCCTTGTTATTATTGAATCTCTTAAACACTTCCAAGAGGTGAGTGCTTTGAAAGCCACCTTAGGGGTTGAAGCCATTGCTATTGAAAAAGAAGAGAAATTGTGGGTTAATTATCAAACAGAATTGAAGTTATTGATGAGTTTAGATATGGAAAGATTAGTTGTAGATCAAGTCATACCTAATGCTTCAGATACTCGCTACCCATCATGGACTAAAGGAGTAAAGTGGAAATTATAGGTTGCTAAACAAAGTTTGCAAAAGCTTAAAGAGATCATCAACGAATGCACTGCCATTTTAGATGAAGCACTAAGTACCTTAGTGGCCCTTGGTCTACTTCAAAATAAAGATGAAATAAGGAATGATATGGACGCTAGAAGTTTAGTAGCTAATTTCAAGAAAACGGTCAAAGAGACTCTTGACTTACCCTCACTTAATGCTGAACGCTTACAAAAACTAAGTGAATTACTTATGAAGGCTTGCGAGCATTGCATGGAAACAGCTAAAGATCTTCATTTGACATGGAAAGTAAGGATGACAAATGTAACCATTCCCCAGCATAAGGACCTGATGCACATCCTTAAAGCTTTCCAAGCGTGGCGGAAGAAACCTTTGGTGCTCTCAGAAGCTGAAAAGGAAGCGACGCCGTTGTAACTACTTAGCTCCTCTTTATTTCTTTTAAGTGTCTTTTGTTTAATTGGCTATGGACATGAAGAGGAAGGCAAGAGACACAGCCATTTGTCATACCCCTCCTTTGGTAAGGGACATGTCCCTCTATACTGATCGATGTTTCCAGACTGTTTGTTAATTAATTATAACCTTTAGTTGTTGCCCTTGACTAGTTATTGATCGATTAATTAATCCTTCTAGCGGCGGTCTTTAGATACATGTTTGCAATTTATTTAGAGGCAGCGATTTGTTTTGTTACTTGTGGCAGGATATGACAGCCACTATATGTTTTTTCCTTCAGTGCTTTGTCATTACTCAGCAGCTCTAAAAACTTTGTCCTGTAGCGGTGGCTAAATAATTTAATTCCTGATTTAAATTGGAGGTGCATGACAAGGTAATTGCTTGAGGTGTTAGGCTAGGTGGTGTGTAAAAGGCTTGTACAAACTTGTTGATCTTGTTTTGCATGCTACATCAGAGAAACCATGGTTTGATCATGAATTTAAGGTCGAGACAAAAGCTAGTGTTGTAGAACCACTCATAGATGTATGTTCTAATTTATGGGGAGTTCCAATGTGCTAGCCTTTAGGTAGTTCTTCTCCACCTATGTATTAGCAATACAAAATTAAAGTTGTATCCATTCCATCTGAAATTCAGTCCATACTGAGTTCATCTCTAGTCAAGAATTTTCCTTTGCAGCATTTGCCAATTATGCCTTGGAGGCCCTAGTGGTTTGAAGGTGATCTTGATAACAACTTCACTAAATTATATGCATCACCTTATAAGAAGGACAACCAATTGATAACTCTGTAGAAAAAACATGTTCATTGTGTCCGTTTTGTATATCTTTCTCATGCGCTTGTTGTCATGAAGGTTGCTTGTGTAGATATTTCCCCTTGTTTCTACACATCTTGTAATCTAATGACTAAACCTCTGGATCCTTCCAATTTATTCATTAAGGGGGCTATTTGAATATTAGTATAATAATATAATAAAGTGTTCATATACACTCATTTGTAATAAGCTAGCTATTAGTGGTAGTTAGTAGTCTTTAATAAAGTTGTTGCAATAGATGTCCTTTGTAACTTCTATCTATTTTCTAAAACATAATTACTTTCTATTTTTAGCATATGTTCAGTAAAATAATTTAGTGCTCTAAACTTGAGAAGATATTCTGATTTCTCTCAAACTCGTTTCTTTGGTTTTAACCAATATTTCGAGCAATGGATGATGGCTTATTTTTAGGTTATTTTAATTAGCTTTATTTTATTAGTTGTTAGAGGATAGATTTTCCTTAAGTTCTTTTTATCCTTTTTTTTTTGCAGATTCAGGGAAGGTTGCTTTAAAAGATTTCTTTTTGAGATATTTAACTATTATGCACAAATCCCTAAAAGCTATTCATTATAACCTATAAATAAATTCCTTGGGCACAAGAATAGTGTTCTTAATGATAGCTAAGGTTGAGCTTATACTATAGACATCTGTAGTCACATATTTGATCTAAATTTTATGTGTTCTTGTGTAAGGTTTTAATAAGTGTATTGTATTGAAGAATAGTGTTAAGCTTAGTATTAACACTGCCATTCACCTTCGTAAGTGACTTTGTGTGCTTTTGAGGGTTCACTTTTCTTGAATCCTGCACTATCATTTCATTGTTAGAATTAGTATTTGTTTAATTCATCTTTGTGTATTTCAATTAGTAAGAATTTGTGATTTAGTTTACATTGTTTAGTTGCAAGATCTTTTTACAAAAAAAACTCATTTGTAAGATAAGAACCTTTCAGGTCTTTAGCTCAACCTTTGAGACTCAAAACGATAAGTTTAATTTCAGTTATAATTTATTTGCCTCTATGCAAAACTCCATTGGTGATCCTGTAAAATGTGAATAGATGTAAAAATTGTTAATAAATTTTAGGTTTAGTACGAATCATTATATTTTTATTCAGAGTAAGGGGATAGACATGGGAAAGAGTGATTTTCATGTTTAATTGTGCTGAGTGTGCAAGAATATACATGTTTTATTATTCGTTTAGTAAATGAATTAAATTGTACTTTCCATAGTTGCATTTTTACATGCATCATGTTGATTGATTGTTATGGGGTCCTTCATTTATATTATATGCATGTACAATGTATTTTGCTTT
Organism: Sequoia sempervirens; assembly: GCA_007258455.2. Classification (NCBI taxonomy): domain Eukaryota; kingdom Viridiplantae; phylum Streptophyta; class Pinopsida; order Cupressales; family Cupressaceae; genus Sequoia; species Sequoia sempervirens. The sequence continues at coordinate 80,153 of VDFB02255703.1, forward strand.
TGAACGTATGAAATCATTTCATTTAATCAGATATATCTGCAATGTTTGTTTGTGTTAATAATATCTTTGTTTTACCTTTGTGAATCCCGTACATGAACTGCTATGTGCACTTTTAATTGAAATATGATTAAGTAGAGTTAGGAATCTATGTAATGCATATGTTGTTGATCTTGATTTGATTTTTCAATAACTTATTATTTATATTTGCAGAGTTGGTTATTCTCATATGATCCATATTGGAAGCCACCGCAGATGAAAGTATGTTTGAAATTCTATACCTGCTTTTAAGCCTACCATAATGCTAATATTCTTTAGAATGTAACTCTTTTGAATGATGGTGAGTCATTTGAGTATTATGTAGCATAAGCACAACTTACATATTAGAGATTTTTCGGGCTACCATGCTTCAATAAGTGAAATATGTTGTACAAAGTGTAATCTACTAAATACTATGGTGTTTGATGTTTCCACTATTATTTTTCACATAGAAGAACCATCTAAACACTAATGAGATAACCGTCTATCCGAAGTCCCCACACACCATATTTTTACATTAAAAACTTATGCATGTTGAGAACTAGAAAGGCATTGAGAGCAATTTAAATTATGATGAACTGTTCTCCATGGTTGGTTTACATTGATGTGCATTGTAAGTGATCTTCATCAGCAAGCAGTAGCTTCACACCATTAGAAATGACTTAAAAGGTTCTTAAAATTGTCAATATTATTATGAACTATCTCCCTAGTCTTCTAGATATTTTTTATAATTTATTTATGTAGTAAGGTTTGTTTGGGCTATATAGTTCTGCCTGGAATTCCTATCCTATGTGAGTAAAAATATAAAAAAATGGTAGAAATATAACTAGAACTTTTAGTAGTAAATTTTGATTCTCATCAGTTAATCACCTAAAAAGCTGCTGATGAACTTCTTTGCTTGCTAAAATAATTTGTATTTAGGACTGTTACCCTACATAGTGTTGGCGTTACAATTCAGACCTCTAGAGTGTGTATTGGCAACGGACAACTATGCACAATGCGTAATGACTGCTCTTCAAATTAGCAGGGGAAGCTCCCTCTTTTGCTGATATGCGTGAAAAAGTAAATGTTCTAAATCCTATCTTTTTGACTTAGTTGGAAGAGGCACAGGGTTAAGAAAACCAATACATTGCAGCTAAGGGATTTTCTCTAGTTTTGCAGACCTTAACTACAACTAACTAAATGTTTTAACTATGCTATTTCCTCAAGAGAAACAGAGCATGAGGACTTAGGAGCAGGGAATTGGTCTATGAAAATCTTCACTTCTAAATTCCCATGGAGGAGACGACTCCTATTCGAGGTGTAGATATGAAACAAAGATTATTAATCACAACAACACACGATAAACATTACTTCTAAATTCCCAAGGAGGAGACGACTCCTATCTGTTGTGACCTAATTCACACCTCGCCCCATTGCAAATGGGGACCCTTGTTGTTTTCCTTTTAGGGTTTTGCTTTCGCGTGCCTCGTTTTGTCTGCTCTTCGTTTGGGGGTTTTGAGTCCGAGTTTTGAATGGTCACCCGAGTTGAGTCAATGAGTTTTAGCCTGGATCACTGTATAAACGTCGCCATCGTGCTTAGAGGGCCTGGTAGACGAAGATCGACTGTCGTTTTAGTCAATTTCGACACCTCCAAGTTCTTAGGGTTTCTCACCCCGGGCCCCCTATTTTTTAGGACCTACTTTTTTGGCACTTTTGGGCAATTCTGGGATCCCTATTTTTTAGGGTCTATTTTTGGAAAGTTGCTATTTTTGGAAAATTTCTATTTTTAGAAAGTTTGTATATTTAGAAAGGTCACGAGTTTCAAAAATCCACTCAGAAGTTCGAAAAGATCATCAAAACTCTCAGAAAATCGATTCGAATTTTTTTTGAAATTTTGGTAAAATTCTGGAAAATCACATAAAAAGTTCAAAAAATCTGGAAAATTTGTTCAAATATGGTGTAAAATCTGGTAAAAATCACAGAAAATCTTTCGAAAATCACAAAAAATGGTGGAAATCTGACAGAATCAGTCTAGAAACAATGAAAAATCTGAGAAACTCGTGAGAAATCTGAACATTCATGGCGAGCTGATCATGGTGAAGGTAGGTAATGACTGAACAATCATGGAGGAGACTGAAGAATTCGCCTAAGTATGGAGTTTGCTCAGTTTGAACATGGAGGAATTAGCATCAGAAATCTTCAGCCAGATAATGGCAGTGGCAAGAAAGAAGTGTCAATGGCCAAACATTCAATGAAGTCCGCCCTTGACCAAGCTAAGGCAATGGCTATCCAAAGGCTAAAGTCCGCCCAGCAAGTATGGAATGGCAAGGAAAGCTATGAAGTCCGCCCATGGAAAAGAGGAATTTGTCTAAGGCAATGAAGCAATGGACAAACAAGAGCTAAAGTCCGCCCCAAGACAAATGGATAAGTGGCAATAAAATGAAGGAACTCCGCCCAGCTAGATGTAGATGGCATAAAAATGCATGAAGTCCGCCCTATGAGTGGCCAAACATTCAATGAAGTCCGCCCTAACTCAAATGGCAAATGGCAACAAAATGTAGCAAGTCTGCCTTGGACATAAAACTAAATGGCATGCTATGAGGGAAAGTCCGCCCTATGAATGGCAAGGGAATTGACTAAGTCCGCCCAGCCAAAGAGTGAAGTGGTCAACCACAAGCCAAAGTCCGCCATAGACATGAGAGAAGTGGCTTGACACAAACCAAAGTCCGCCCCAAGGTAAAGGATAAAATGGCTAAGGTGTAGCCAAGAAAAAATGAAGATGGCAACAAAATGTAGAAGGTCCGCCCAAGGTAAAAGATGAAAAGTCTAAGGCCTAGACAAAGAAAAGGTTGAATGGCGAAGAAATGGAGCAAGGCCGGCCATGTTTAGGAAAGTGAAAATTTGGAATTTTGCCTAAGTCTAAACCTTTGGAAAATGAAAATATGCATGGCACTTAGAAAATTCGCCCAAGTGTTTAGAGAAAATTTTCGCCATGGCTAGATAAATTGTGAAAAAATCAAAAAGTTATGGCCAAGTAAAATTGGACGTGGCCAAATGATTTTGGAAAAAGAAAGAAATTCATGGCCAAATAAGTTGGGCGATGTAAGTTATGGCAAGAAAATTGGACAAAATGAAAATTCGCCTAAGGCATTGGCAGGAAAATTTCGAAAATCAAATTGCCTTGGACAAAAATAATTCGCCATAAAACGAATGGGTTGGAATTGACACATAAAATAATTATTTTAATTATTTTAATCATTTACTTTCCAACACCCAAAAGGATAAGTCTTGAAATATTCGAAATTGGAAAGAAAGACAAAGAGCTTTGTTGAACTGGTGATGAAATTGGAAACTTTCCCGGACAAGATCATTGAAGATAAAACTTGCCACCCAGAAGCGAAGTGAAAGATGAGTTCAAACTCAATTCGAGGGAAATAATGCAAATTTGCTAAAAGGATCGATCTTCTCACCTCTATAAGTGATTTCACTTCTCATTTGTGCAATCATTCGATTTTTGAAGAAGGTGTGAGAAGAAACTTGTTGAGGAAATTTGCAGCCAAGTGAAGGAAATAGAATTTTATCAGCTTGCATTGAGATTGTGATCACTTCTCCAGAAGTCACAGGCAGATTTACTTTGCCTACTTCACTTTGGCATGAAACTTCATCGTTTATTTTCTTTCCAGCTTGATTTCTTACGAAGTCTAATTTGATAGTTAGCTGGAATGTCTTTCAAACTGTTTTAAATTTCAAATTCTGATTATTATCTCTACTTTTTCTTGCAGATCTATTTTTGAAGCAGTGAAGATGAAGTTTGCTAGCAAAGGTGTGCCAACACAGTCGAAAATCAAGTCCAAGTGGGAGCACGTTGTGGACACCGATCTTGGCCACGTTGATCTTGAGGACTTTAGGAAGAGAATGTACGGGACTGATGGACGTTTGCCTACACCAATTGCCATGAGGATGATGCGCAATGGAATCGTCCACGCAGCTGGATTTCCACCAGCAAAAGAATGTTCGGAGCTTATGGTAGAATGCGCACTACACTACAATGCACGAGACAGACAGACAGAAGCTCCTGACGGAAGAGTCCTTGCCTACTTGTCCGAGCCAGCAATCCAGGAAACCTTTGGAATTCCAGTATACAGTCGAACATCCTACCGCACCAAGGAAGATGCACTCAAGCTTTATCAAAGCCAGTAGGATCTCTGTGCATCCAACATAAACAAGAATTGGTTACTAAAACCCAAGCCTACTGCAGGCAAGATGCCAAAGAAATTGATCAGAACTCATTTCAAAGAGGAATATGGCGACATCGTTTTGCTACTAAACAAAATAGTAGGCAATTCCCATGGTGCACCTTTCGAAAATTGGATGTACTATTTTATTGATGAAATAATCACTGGAGTCAAGATGTTCAATTGGTCCAGAATGATTAGTGACAGCCTGCACGAGCAGTTAGTCAACTTTGAGGAGACCAAAACTTTTCACATGAGCTCATACATCGTATATTCACTTGCAAGATATTACAAGTACCCTGGCTTGACCTGCAAAGGCGTGGTTGGCAATGGCCAAGGGCAATTCAAAGCCTACGATTGCTATCCACAGCTGCAATTGAAAGAGAAGTCTCATTTCCGGAGAGCTCATGACGCCTTTTTGATGTATATCACCCGGCTTCTCCAAGGCAGAACTCACCAAAGACTCTCACATGAAGCCAAGAGCCTAATCAGTCGGTATGGATTCTGGTTCATTCAGTATCCTAAGTTCACTTATATCAGAATCCAAGGATTCTCAAGAAATCCTTACAGATTGCCTATTTATCCGACCAACAAGATGGTATTGCTGGAAGTGCTAAGGCAATTAGAGGTGTATCAGAATATTCAAAGGCCAAAGCAGAAAGCGGCTGTCACCTTTCCTTTTTTCATCGGCAACATGGAGGAGTCATGTCCGACGGCACAAGCAGCAGAGGTTGCTCGACTGGAAATTCAACAATATCCATTCATATCATACAAATCCAGGAACAATTTTGATCCGCTCCATCACATCAGAACTGTGGACGGAGAGAGGTACAAGCATCGAGTTGACTTAGAGGACTTCTGGGCCAACGCAGCAGATGAATATGACGTAAGAAGGAGGCTGTGGTCGAGATTACCATTAAGCATGATAAGGACTACCGAGCTTTTCAAAGTGCCTGATCAACTACAAGATGATGGAATCTATTTGCAGCCAGGCTTCAATGAAAATGAGCCACTCCCCCCTATAAGATGGTTTGAGCCTGAGATGGGCGACCTAGCAACTCTCATGCGGCCCGTTTTCAAATATTCCCAGTGGTGGATAGATCGGCAGGTAGAGATTTTGAAACAGAGAAATGTGCAATTCACCTATGAATTGATGGGCGATACAGAGTCCTGTTCTTCAAATGCCGGTGCATCTCGTGGAGATGAACCAACAGGTGCTGCCAACTCAAGAAAGAGGAAAGAAGTTGATAAATCTACAGGACAGGACAAGGGTAAAGTGATAGATGAAGGGCCTTCTCGAAAGAAGCACAAGTCTAAACCTCTTCAATCGGCCACTTCCAGAAACATAGAAGAAATACTCGCCATGGATAGAGAATCTTTGGAAAATGCTAAGATCCCTTCTCCAGTTGAAAATGTGGAGCCAATACAAGTAGAAGATGATGACCAACCTTCTCCAACAAGCACAGAAATCCTAGAATCAGATAATGATACAGATATTATGGATGGAGAATTCGAGGAAGGAATGATTTCCGCCCTCAGAGGAATCCAAGATGACCCATCCGTCCAAGAAATTCAGGGTATGCAATTGGTCCAAGAAGTTCAAAATATGCCGGAGATTCAGGGAGAGCAGGAAGTGCAGGAAATACAAGACGTCCAAGATCAACAGGAGGACGGAATTGAGCAGCCAACAATCCCAGAATGGCTGAAAGAAAGATTGAAAAGAAAGGCGCCAACGGAGGTTCCTGAGGAGGACAATGACACAGATTTTCTGGCGAGATTAGAGCAAGTTGCCCCAAGGAAGAAGGCCAAGAAATTCTCTACCATCCAGAGAGATGAGGTTGGCAATCGCACAGTACAAATTGCAATACCTACAGTTGACAAGTTCCAAGATGAAATTGCTCCTGATGAATATGCTATCACGACCATCGACATGGGTCTGACAACAAAAGGGCAAGAGGTCGAAGACTTGGACAATTCCGTGGCTACAATCAAGTCCAGGTTAGAAAAAGAAGTTGCCAAGAAGAAAGAATATAAGAAAGAAATTCAGCGCCTAAAAGATTACATCCAGCACTTGACCAAGCCACTAAATGAAGGTGAACAAGTAGCGCCTTTACCTCCAAATGTTTCACAAGAACCAAGTGCAAATTTTGAAGAAGAGCTAACTACAGCGAAAGAGGCTAAGGACTGGATGGCTGGAAGGAAAGAAGAGGCGTTGGCGTTTGCAGAAAAGTTAGCACAAGTAAATGAGCAAGCTTCCTTTATGCTATCACGAGTTGCAGACCTGGCGGAATCATGGAGTAGTCTCGAAGATATTCAAAGCAGGATCATCCCATGTATCCGGGAATTGAAGAACATCTCAAAGCAAAGGTTGATTGAGGACAAGGTTATTGAAGCCGGAGCGGCATATGATTTTAATGGATGGTATTATGCTTTGATCTCAAGAAGAGGAGTCCTCGAAAAAGTGAAGCAGGATGGTGCCAGAATTGAAGAACAAACAAAAGAAATTCAGAGTAAAATTTATGAAATGGCTGCAGATATGCTCGATAAGGATGCTGTCAGAAAGAAACATTTGCGGCCAAAGAATTTAAGAGAACAAGTACAGAAAATTTTCTCCACCATTGGGTCGATCATAAAAGAAAGCTTCACCAAAGTATTCGACTTCATGGCCGTCAGGAATTCTTTCTTGCTGCAGGAACCAGCATGGGCGACTATTTTTGCAGAGTGCGCTGAGAGCTTGGATTTGTTGGAGTACAATGTCAACGTGCTGCCCAACATTGCCATGGAAGAGGTCGACTTGATAGTGTCCAGATTCGCCGAACGTGAGGCCGCACAAGTGGATAAGGATGCCACTCTAGATGTCTAGAGTTCTCTTCAGTTAACTGATTGAGGTTTTGGAAACCCTAATTAGGGTTTAGTTCTGTTCAATCTGGGCCTTTGATCCTGAATCAATCTCGGCCGTTCATTGTAATCTGAAAACTATATAAACCCCCCGTCACTCTCTCATGATAGAGGGAGATCATTAGAGATTAGAGATAGAGGAGATTAAGAAGTTAGAGCAGATTTGAGATAGTTAGATAGTTAGAAATAAGGAGAGAGTTTTTTATGAGATTGTTGTGAAAACACTACTTTGATAATAAAGTTCAAATGCATGAGGTGCCTTGAATACTTGATTGTCGAATGGTTGCATGGTCGCATATTTGCTTTCCCTCTTAGTAAATTTGAATTAAAATGTATGTTAGAAGAATGATAGATTGATAACGGAGATTGGTGAAACCGAGCTCATACTTTTTTTGAGTGGATGATTTCACTCAATGTGCAAAGTTAGACTGAGCTTTATCGTGGATGCTTAACTTCAGTTTGAATAATTATTGTTCGATTTGATGGTAATTATTCATTACGTGAAAATCAAAAGCGCATTCCTAGAAGATTGCACTTGCTCTGTGTAGTAGTTGTTTAACGTGGCGAAGCAGAGTATTGTTTATTTGGTTTCATTTAATCCTCGTCTTCTCTTGATTTCTTAGGAATAGCATAGGATCTCTAAACCCTTAATCTTTTTCACCCTTTTTTTATAAAATCAAAAAACCCAAAATGATATTGCATTTATGTCTCCGCTTTTCCGAATAACTTGCAAAATCTTAATTGTGCCCACAACAAATCACATCCATACCACAGAGCCTATCCACATTCATCTTAAACATTGGAATTACCCTATGACCTTACTTGCAATCTTAGCATAGGAGGTAGTTTTTCAAGAGAGAATAGAGCGTCTGTGACACTTTGTTCTAAAATGTTTGTTGTGTCATAAAACACGCACCAACACTATCCAAGGTGTAGATATGAAACAAAGCTTATTAATCACAACAACACCCGATAAACCTTACTTCTAAATTCCCAAGGAGACGATTCCTATCCGAGGTGTAGATATGAAACAAAGCTTATTAATCACAACATGAAATAATAACTGGGATAGCAAATCGTATGAAGGACCTATCAATACAATTAACTATCAAACCAGCAATTATATTTAACTAAGGTGAACAAGTACAGAATAATAACATTCAGGCAAGGCGGCTCAGCAATTTATTATCACAATAAAAGTTCTTGAACAGATAGTGAATAGCAATACTACAAGAAAGGTGGCTTAGCATGTATGCTATCATGCGCAAAATTTCAAATTACAATGTGAACAAATACTGAATAGCGATACTACAGGCAAGGTGGCTCAACACGTTCGCTATTACGAGCAAAAGTTAATTACAAATGAGCAAGGGTGCTCTTATTTATAGAACTTCAAGGAGTAGGGAACCCTAAAATCTCCTTGAGTTTACAATCACTATTGCAAGCATGCAAGAGTTTATTGCTAAACTCAAATAAATGAAACTATATAGTTAACTGGCAAACGACCATCAGTTAACCGAAACAAAACTAAACTAAATGGACATTTGCAACATGCAAGTCCTTATTGAAATGAAAGTCAACTGATAACTAACATCAGTTAATTGGATCCTAACTGAAAGTCCGACCTCCTCCAAAGAATGCCCTCAAGATAGACATGCCATGATATGTGGAACAACGAGTTTAACTTGGAAAAAAGCATCAAGTTAACTGTTGTGTTTAATGTCTATCTTGAGAATTGTAAGATCCAAGTGTGAGACTACTCCAAGCCGTCTAGAGCAATCATCTCCTCCATAAACTCGTTCATTGTCTCATCCTCTGGCACTCTGACGCTATCCACGATGACGGATTGTCAGCTCAACTCTTTCTCTCCATTCTTGATCACCTTCTGGCACTCTTTGACCCCTTTAGCTAACTTGTCGAAGCTCGTTGACATCACCGAGAAGTGATTCAACTTGGTCGTCACAGGATCACCATCAAGACCATCATGCACCAAGTTTTGGAACTCAATTTGCATAGCCTCAAGATCGTTGTAGGTACTATCTTCACAAAGATAATGGCATGGGATCTGAGTGACGAATCCACTCACAAGTTTCAGTGCACCGATGACATCCTCTTTGATTGCATCCAGCTTTGTAGAGATTCTTTCATATGTTTCCACTTTGAAAAGATGTTGCTCTCTCCAAGCGAAAAGATTTCTTTTATCCTCATTTGCTACAACAGCGTCGTATGCAACTGACAACTGAGAAATTAGGATCAAGTCCTTTGGTTTGCTTTCTGCCATAGTTAGTTCAAGCTGCTAGATTCCTTGACGAAGATCACGTGCATCGTTCCTCAACTGATACAACTCTGTGAGAAGGTATCTGCCTCCAATGATGAAATCTTCAATCTAGTTATCCAAGAGCTTTCCACAATTGACTAACCGATCCAAATTCTATTGTTCTGCAGGTGTCCCTTGAAGCTGTGAATGAATAGGTGCTTTGCTTGAGTTTCCATGAATAAGATCCGAGATGTACTGCCGGAGTTGCTTGATTTCAGCTTTGAGGGTTGCCTTATCTTCTCCGTCCTTCATGACGCGCTCTTCCAGATTACTTGCAGCCACCTTAAAGAGGCTCACGTCCACATGCCAAGTGCTCTTGCCAAGATTAGCTTTCACGAAGGTGAAATCACCAACTTTAACTTCATCCAGGCTCTTGCCCTTTGGAGGTGTAGCAACATCAATGACAATCTCTACTTCAAGACTCTTTTCTATTTGCACCTGCTTTTTGATCTTCTTGTTTGACTTATCCTGATAAGGATTGCCAAACTCAGATAAATCAAGCCGATATGAAGGCTCCCGCCTCCTTCCCAAAGTCCTCTCGAGCCAAAGCGAGTGATCAATTTTATCTTCTCGAAGAGAAACTGTTGTTGTTGTGTCGACCTCTGATGGATCAACCAGTACCGAAGCTTCCCGAACTGGTGATTCTGACTTTGATTCAATATCAATGGGAGGTGACTGTGGTGAAAATGGTGAACTAGGAGACAAAGAACCGGCTTCAACCTATATCACTGACTCTACTGGAACTTCTGACACCTTCTCGATCTACTTCTGCTTTTTCTTTCCTGTGCTTCTTCCCTTTATGCTCCCACTAACTCTGACATCTTTAAGTGGATGCATGATGACCTTAACTCGAGGCCTCGACCTCAATGTAGAAGGAAGTGAAGAAAACCCTATTGCCAGCTCTGCAACCGAAATTGTCTTTTGCCTTCTCTTGTTGTCCAAGAAGTACATGTTGGTCTTGATAACCCCTCTTGACAACTCCTCCACTGAAGTATTCTCTTTAGCATACCAATTTGGTTGGCGAGCAACTTGGTCTTTGTCGTAACTCATATGTGCTAAGTAACACCTCTTCGTCATCATTTGAAAAATCCTCAACGTCTTTTGATAAGAAATCAACAAGCTGAGGAAGAGTAAGTCTGCAGTAATGGCATCGGCGCACTTCAAATTTATCTTCACAGTTGACGCAAAAGTCCTCAAGTGCTGGCCTATGTGAATTACTTCGCTCCAACCGCCCAGCATAATGACCCAGAGGATCATAGGAGCGCTTCTCACTGAGGTACCTGAGATTGAGTTTTAATAACTCGTTCGTCATTAACTTGCAATCAGTGGTTGTCTTGTAGTTGTAAATACCCAATCCGAAAGGAAAGGTGAATGCTTGCTTTTGCCGATTGCAAAGAAAAGAGTGAACATTGTGAGCTTGTCTCATGAACTCCATGAATAGGACCTTGTCTGTTGGGTATCTAGGTAGCATCATAGGTTCTCCAGTGTAGCCATACACTCGAATGTATGTGAAAGTGGGAAACTGGATAAACCAATCCGCCCAACTCTCCATTGTTGATTTTGCGTTGGCTGATATTCTGATGTGCATTTCATTATCGAGGTCTCTGACTGTCTTCATTAGGAAGTGATCATTCACCTGTTTGAAATCCTATTCAGCCTTTGAGAACTCCAATTGTGGAAAGAATTCGTAAATATGCTGAATGACAAGGGTTCCAACGGTCTTCAAAGTTCTATAATTGCCTTGGAATGCAATTAAGTAAGACCAGATAAGACACCATGTGAAACTCGTTGATTTTAAGGAATCTTGTGATTTGTTGGTGAAGACACTCACTGATCAACATGGCCCAGTCAAAGTGTTCCTTATTGTCGATAATTTGAGCAATGACATAGAACATCCACGGTCGGAAAATATGAGCTTCCTCTTGACCTATAACCCGGTTGAGCAAAGTTATCAACATAGCAACTTCGTCCTTGAACTCCCCACGGCCAACCTTCTTTGGCATTTTATTTTTTGTTCTTTTAGCCATCTCTGAGCAACCTTTCTTTGAGATCTACCCTTGTCTTTGTACCATATCTTGTTGCAATCCTCAATGACTATGGTAAAATTGTTTGAGCGGGGTGGAATAGCAAAGCATTTCTCAACGTCTCTCGACTTGAGGCTGCAAATGACTCTCCCATCAGCTGATTGAATTTGTCTTGTGGATTATTCATAATGCTTTATGCATGCAATGACGAACTCAAGATCAGCCACTATGATAGGAATAGATGCCGCTGCCAGCAATCTGGAACGCTCAAGATTCTTGATTGTCGTGCTGCTAACACCTTCCAACGTGCTCAATTTGACCACTAGATAAACATGACCCAAGTTTGTGTCCGAGGTTTTCAAAAAGTTGTGTGCCAAGACTGATTTGGCCTCGTATTCTATTGGGTTGAATTGCATTTTGAAAATCTAGATTTTTTACTGTAAAGTCGGATATGTTTGGACAACTTTCCGAAAAAGCTAAAAAAGGCTTTGGATGAGGCTAAAAATAGCCGGTTGCGGGAAAAAATTTTGAAAATTTTCTGAAACGTGGGTTTTGTAAAGAATCGAATTCTAAGCAAACCCAGAATGTCAGAAACTTGAAAAAATGTGTTTTAGCAAGGCATGCAAAAGCTTTTCAATCAATAACAATAGGGGTTTTAGGGTTTTTGGGGGCAATTTTCCCAAGAAAAACTGGCACATGGGTTTTATAGGCGTTGATGAGCTAAACAAACCTAGATGATTCAATTTTGGAAAATTTGAATTTTTGGTCCACATGCAAAGGAATTTTCGGAAAAAAAGCACAGTGCTTTAGAAATGGAAGCAACAGGGCAATTTTCTCGAAAAAATCTAAGACATGGGTTTTGCTGCTGACATTGAAATATGTGAACCCAGATGACCAGATTCTGAAAATTCTGTCATTTACCTTTGACATGTGAGAGAAAACCTAAGACAAGGATAGAAGAATTTTAGAGATAGAAAATAGAAGTTATTATTCTGCCTCTGAAAAAGTCGCCTATGCTTGAATTGGATTTGATGAAGTCTAAATGCACTCGAAAAATGAAGTTTGAAAAATATATATCCTGAACAATCTAGACCTGCACTACGAAGAACACTGAAAAATATTGCCTGTAGCACCTTCATATCTTTTCTTGCTCAAGAAAATGTATTTTCTCTCACCTATGATGTGAACAATAGGCACCCAAATAACTTAAATAAATAAATTCATTAAGCAAGGCATCATAAATGCATGCAATTCCTAAATTTAGGTGCCACCTTCTAATCGGAACTCTAAAATGTACGCCAACTTCTGATTGGACCTCAAATTCAGTTAACTGACTGAGAAATTAGCCCTAAATTGAGCGCCATCTCCATGCACTTCAATTAACTTTACATGCAAAAATAAACTCGCCCTTTGCAAGCAAAAATTAAGTCCAGATGAGGTCGAATCAGAAGTTAAACTGGAGATTAAATATTATTTTAAGTTGAGTTCTCAACCTCCACCTTTATAGGGCGTCACTTTGCACTTGAGTTCAAAAGTCAAAGTTTGACTTCTAGCCGTCACCTTAGACTTCAAAATTTTCAAGAAAATTTCATTTGCAAACATCACCAGAGCCCATGTTCAATCATTGATTCTGATTGACTGATGTATCCAGAAGACTGACGAACAGTTTCATTGAAGAGCAGGATCAAAACTGACAAGAAACTCCCTAAGGTTGCAAATCCTAATTCTGAGATTTGAGGCTTCAAATTTAGGGCGTCCTTGACCTCCAGGGGCGCTTTTAGCTTCAGACTTGGTCAATTTTTATGCATTTTCATCATTTTGAAGGTGATTTTGACCTTACTTCATCTCTCGTCCTTCGGCATTTGGAAAAACTTCAGAACTGACTAATAGGCTCACAGCGGAGCTGGCTCCATTCTGATCAAGAGATCTTGGAGAGCACTTTTCCCAAAAACATCATCTGCTAGGTGAAAATCATGGGCGCCCTTGGCCTCCAGGGGTGCTTTTTCTCCCAGAGAGCCATTTTTCAAACTGGAAAAATCCACACTTAATCCCCGGCTGCAGGCTGCTGAGAAGTCCTCTGACCCGGTTGAGGTATGCAACAGAAAGCTAGAAGCGTCACAGACAAGATGTATCTAAGATCATCCAAATAACTAGTTTTGTGTAATGTCCCCTTATTAAAATTAGGCTAGCTTGACCTAGAAACATAAAATGAACAAGTTAGGATAAGGGATTTTGTATTTACCAATCAATTAACTTGTAAATGAAACTTGCCTTTAGGACCTACACACATCATGCATAACGAACAAATACCACACAGATCCTTGATCATAGTTAGATTAGATAATTCGGGTTGTACATTTTAAGAATAAGGCAGATGCATTACTATCCTAGTGTATTTAAATGAAAACATCATCTTCTTATATAACCTATTACTATGTATTGAATAGATTTTTGTCCTTCCCTCTTTCCTAACCCCAGCGAAGGATGGTAGAATTATCGTGCCAAGGGTGCGTGAAACAGTCTCCGAGTGGACTCTCTCAAGGTTTCCTACCTATCTTGGGACCATCCATCAAGTGACCGAATTACCTCGCCTCTCCCTCCACAAACTCCCTATCCTCAATTGGGTATTAGCGAAAGTGAGTATGCTCAAAAATCCATTCTTATATTAAAGAATCATAATTGCTGCAAGCATCATTATTGGATAATCGTAAATATAATATATATATATATATATATATATATATATATATATATATATATATATATACATATACATACATATATATATATACATTGTATTTGCCAATCACCTATGATGTATATATGAATCACAATATATTTAAATATATTCATAAATCATAATATATTTAAATATATTTATAAGCATCACTGACATTTGAATTAATTAATAACATATTTGATATCACACCTAAATCTACGATTCTTACCTTCTACATACATAAGTAATTATGAACTTTTATTCAAATATATGATAATACTTACCTGTAATAATGTTCTGTTTTACAGTGGATAATATTTATTTACACAAACCTCCTTGCTGTCCCCTATAAGTCACACCAGACTGTATTATACCTACAGATTTATGTTAAATCTGCTTGATTTGACTGTTTTAATATTTAGTAAATATTGTATTTCTCTGCTGATCAGATTTTAAAGAATATTCTTTATTAAATGATTCCTCTTACCGAATCTATTCCTCCTATCTTCCATGTATTCTTAAATGACTATGAGTCTCTTTAAATACCTTGTGATCCTAAGAGTTGTTGCACCCCTTCAATCGGTGGTGTCTTTTGAACAGTTATCTTCCCCTATCGCTGCTTAGGAGTCGTGTCATTTCAAACTGCTATGCTGTTTGAGGAGACTTGCGATCCTTGGTTTCACTTTCCTTTTATCAACCACTATAATCCTGATTGGGTCTTTGTTTGTTTGGTTAGTAGTAGTTAGGAATCAATGCCTTAAGCAATTACTTTTGTGAATATTTATTTATCTATAAAACATAGGTATGATCAAATTTGATGATTGTAAATAACATTATAATATTATTTATAATAATATTTAGATTTGCATTTTATATTTTACACACATATATATATATCTTATATTTATTTTATTTGTTAATATTTATATTTTATATTTGATAATTATAATTATAAGTATTCTTGTATTGCTAATATTCCTCTTTTATATATTTTAATATGTATTTTATTTATTTCACATTTCAAGGCTTTGTATCTCAATGTTACAATTTCCGGGCATGACATTCCTATTGTGACCTTTTCACACATCAATCACCCTATTCCAAATGGGGACCCCCTAATTTTTGCTCCATCCTAGTCTTTTGGCTTTGGTCTTGTGTCTGTCTCTCTTTGTTTTGTCTTTCCTTTCTGATGATGTACCTTTCTTTTGACGTGGGTTGGAATTTGGGTTAAGTCTGGAGAACATTTTGATGAATTAGGGTTTTCACCTTCAAGCTACTTTGGGGTCAAATTGAGTTGGCTAATTGAAATCTGAGCTTAGCATCACTATCAGAAGGCTTCCAGCAGATCCCCATTGAAATTTCACTGAATTTTGACCATTTTCTATTTTTAGTAAGTACCAATTTAGGGCATTTTCTCGGCACTATTCAAATTCTGACTGTTGCTCTGCACTTAGGACGCTTTAAGCTACTTGCTTGCAAAATTTGAGCACAAACGGACAACTTGCTATTTTTAGCAGTCTAGGCTATAGGAGCCATTTTTAGGGTTTGCATGTATGATTTTCTATTGCATGTTTGGATACTCTTTCTGGGTTTTTCAAGACCTTCGCGGTGATATAACATGCAAATCGAGATGATGACTTTCAACAATTCGGGCTTCGGAGGCTAGTTTTAGGGTTTGCATGCAAGATTTTTCAGCGCATGTCAGGATATTCTTTATGGGTTTTTCGAGAGCATCGCAGTGATGTGACATGCAAGTAGAGTTGATCATTTTTCAGAAACTTGCTATTTTTGGCCAGTGCTCGCATGTGGACCAATTTGCTAGGTTTTTCTGGGTTTTTTGAGATCTCTCAGGTAGTGTGACATACAAACTCATCCGGCAAGCGGATGGTCACTTTTTCGGGCACTTACTATTTTTGGCAGGATCACTCCAGCAGTCACCCAACACTTTTGTATCACGAACAGAGCGACATGCAACAAAAACAAGGTCAAATGGAGGTCATTCGATTGACATGCAAGACGGATTAGGGTTTCCAGCTTCGGGACTCAAAATGACGGGTAAAACACCAGAATCTCCAAAAACTGAAGTATCCCATTGCAATCAGCATCTCTCAAGGAATCCACTAGTAAAATTTGAAGGCAATCTGAACACTTACTATTTATAGTAAGTCACTGCAGAAACAAGGCTATAAATAGCAGGTCAGTGTGAGGCACCAGTGTGAGTAGGTCAAGCAACTGACGAGGACCCTATGGAACAAATTCCAAGTCAAACAGAGTTGCAAAAGTTTGGAAATCAGGCATTTACTATTTTTAGAAAGTCCATGCAGAAGAATTAGGGTTTCCTAAAAGATAGGGCAAAACGCGAGTCTCTGAAAAGTGATACCCTATCATGATCAACATTCTTCAGGGAGTCTACTCATGAAATTTGAGCTCATTCCGAACATTTACTATTTTTAGCAAGTCACTAAAAATGGCAGGTGCATGCAAACATCAGGTGTCGGCAGGCTAGTCTTGTCACGAGGGTCAAGTTGAGCAAAGATCAGATCTTCAGAAGTGGAAAATCCTTGAAAATCACGAAGACTTCGAATCTTTCTAAAAATAGCAAGCTAGGGCAGACCGAGGGTGGCACGAAATTTCCTAAGTCATAGAGAAACAGAGGCTCAACACACTCAATGAGAAGCTCACACCATCAAATCCGCCTTGAGATGAAGAAAATGGACGAAAATTTGCTAAGTTTGGAAAAATGAAAGTTCAGGGGGTCAGATGCGCCCTAACTTGAGAGTTAATGAGTTGAAATTTTCTAAGTTATTGAAATTTGAAGCTCCCCCTGCCAAATGTGCCCTTCAAGGTGGCATAGCTAGAAATTCTTCTCAGTATTCGAAAGTTGAAGCTAGTACCCTCACATGCGCCCATGAAGATCTTCTAAGTCATCAAAATGAAAGCATAGGGGTTGAGATGCACCCTAACTTGAGAGTTGATGAGTTGAATTTTGCTAAGTACTTGAAACTTGAAGTCAGACCCCTCAAATGTGCCTTGAGAAGCTTGAAGGGTTTGAAAATTGGCTAAGGCTGAACAAAATAAGAGTACAAGGGTCCAAATGCGTCCTAGCTTGGGATGGAAGCTAAGAATTTTTCTAAGTGTTGGAGACTTAAACTTTACCCCCCCTAAATGCGCCCAAAGGAGAAGCAGGTTGTTTGAAGACTTCCTAAGGCATCTAAATTGGAAGTTCACCCCTCTAAATGCGCCTCAGCTTGAAGGAGGAGGTGGAGAATTGTTTAAGTGTTGGAGATTGAGAGTACTTGGGGTTAAATGCGCCCAAAGACATGAGGAAGCATGGAAAATTTTCTAAGGCAAACAAATTGGAAGTAGAGGGGTGGAAATGCGCCCAAGGTGAAGAAGGTGAAGGTGAAAATTTTCTAAGTATGAAAAGTGGAAGTAGCCCCTACTAAATGCGCTCCAAGGTGGAGTGAAGAGAATGAAAAGCGTCTAAGTATTGGAAAATGAGAGTAAAGACCCCCAAATGCGCCCAAGCCTCAAGGTGAAGATAGGAATATTTTCTAAGTGTCACGAAATGGATGTAGAAGGGGTGAAATGTGCCCAAGTGCCAAGGGGTAGCTTGAAAATTTCTAAGGCAAGTTAAAATGAAAGTTCAAAGAGGTAAATGCTCCCAAGGTGAAGAGGGACGTTAAGAATTTTTCTAAGTCTGAGAAACTAGAAGAAGACTCTCCTTTATGCGCCCCACTTGAAGAATGAGGTAACAAATTGCCTAAGGCGTGGCAAAGTGAAAACTCAACTCCCTAAATGTGCCTCAACTTGAAAGAGAGATAGAGAATTGTTTAAGTATTCAAAAATGGAAGTAGCATATGTTAAATGCGCCCTTGAGGATATAGGTGACTTTAAAATTTTCTAAGTGTGAAGGAAATGAAAGTAGGGACCCATGAATGCGCCCTAGCACTATGGAGAAGGTTGAAAAGTTTGTAAGTGTTCAACTTGAAAGTAGATGATAGAAAATGCGCCCAGCTTGGATAAATTAATGAAAAATTTCCTAAGGCATCAAAATGGAAGCCCAGAGGGGTAAATGTGCCCAAGGTTGGAGAGGTGAAATAAACCTTAGAATAAATATTCTTCAAAGGGTGGAAAAATTAAATGTACCCCTTCATACGTGCATACATAATAATATATTTTTTGAGGGGAATTTTGTTGTGGGTATTGGATATTTTTCCAAGGGAATGATTTTAAAAGCTTTCTACCCCTTAGATGACAATTTAAAGTGAAGATTTTAAGCAGGCGCTTGATTGATTGAAAATTTCCAAAGAAAATAAATTTTCTAAGGCAGAGAGATAAAATGAAATATGTATGAGACGAGAAATAAAAAAATTTCTAAGGCATTTAAAATAAAGTCTCTTGATTAAAAACACCTTTGTCAAGGGGGAAAATTTTAAATGTTGGAGATATTATTAGTAAATTTCCCAAGAGAATTTGAGTCCACTGAACGTTACATGTAGTCAATTGGGAAATTTCGAATTTTGAAAGAGGAAAGAATCTCCAGCAATAGCAAATTCTATGACGACTGTATGACGATTGGGCACATTTTTGTGACAACTCACCAGCTTTCTCTCCAAAATTGGAAAATTACTAAGTAGTGGGGGAGAAAATTTATTGCAACTGCTAAGATGGACCCCCTCTCACAATTATATAAACTTCGAATTTTTTCATTTTTTTCCATCAATTGCAGATTCGAAGTTGTAAAAAAAAAGAGTGTTGAGAGGAAGAAATTTCTGAAGTGAGTGAGTTGAGTAAGATTTTGCTAAGTGTCGGAGTGATAGTGCTGAAAGTTTCAAGCCTTGAAAGTTTTGAAGTTGGAAGTCAAAATTCTTGAGGTATAGAGTTTGATGCTGGAGAAGTTTTTATTTTTTTGAAGTCAACTCCATTCTTCAGCCATCTCACGGTGATTTTATTTTTTTAAAATCAGAATTTTAATGCTTATGTTTTGTTTTGCAGATGGTTGAAAGAGGAAGGGGAGATGCTGTCGAAAAAGCAAAGCTACAGGAAAAGCTCCATAGGCAGAAGCTGGCAAAGAAAATGCATCTAGGCAGGCGATTATCAAGAAGCTCAGCAAATCATTTCTTCCTGAATCGAAGTTTGTCTCGAAGTTGGGAGGGTTAACTGACATCAATCTTGGTTCTTTCAACCTCAAAGCACTCAGAGGCAGAATGTATGGGCAAGGTGGTCATCGGCCATCAATTACAGCACATAACATTATGAAAAGTGGATTATATGCAGCTGCTGGTTTTCCACCAGCAATCCAGTGTCCAGAGCTGATTGTAGAATGTGCTAATTGCTATAGATCGGATCGCAAGACAATAGTTTCTCCTGATGGAAAGTTGCTCGCCAACCTCACGCGAGAAGCTATTGGAGAGGCATTCAAAATTCCTACATTTGAGAAGATGTTCTACAAGACAAAAGAAAGAGTTGACAAAATGTACGTATAATGTCCCCATTCTTTCGCGAGCATCAGAGTTGGTGGATTAGCCTATTATGTCGATCCTCGTAGGCTAATGGTTCTGGATAGAGGGTCACTTGAACAGGCACTTGGTCGGTAAATGTCGTGTTGGTATTCGGAGTAAGGTGACGTGGTGAATTTGCGCGTTTGGCGTGTTATTGGAGCTTAAAATGATGATCTTCACCATTTATTTCACTTCCTCAGGTTTAGGGACCATGTGTCTATTATTTAAAGGGGTCACTTTCTATTTTTCAGTTACTATTCATGGCTAAAGTGAAAAAAGACATAACTTAAGTGAATAGTGTTTTTTAAATGAATAGTGTTTTCAGTGAGAAATTATAAGAATACAAGAGAAAGTTCGACCCATTCATGCATGAGTTATTTTGTTGAATGAAGTTTGAAGTGTGGAGTTTGTGGAAGAGAGGAACTAGGGTTTCTCAATTTCAGCAGTGGGTAAGCCTGGTTTGGGGCTTGTAGTTAGAATTTTGGCATCTTGAAGGTGTGAAAGACCACCCTAAAGTGCTGGTTATTTTCTTGTTGCTACATTGGAGCTTGAAATTGCTGATAACAAGTTGTTGGAAGCCATCTATTGGAAGGATAATTGTTGTTGGAGGTTTCATTCGCCTTTGGGAAGGATTTGCTTGAGTTTTATGCAAGTTGTTGAAGCTGATTGTTCACTTACAGCCAGCCGTCCATGGGAGAGGGTTCCATCTTCTTCAAGCAAGGAAACGCCTCATCTTTGTGGCTGCTTTCTTTCCCTAAGGGGGCGCCCTTAGTATTAGAAGCTATTTCTTCAAACATTCGGTGGGAGAAAGTTGTAAGTTTTTATGTGCATTTGTTGGGCGCGGGTACTGTAGCAAACACTGTTCACAGTGTTATTTTGGCTGCAAGTTAATCTAGGGTTGTAAATCGTCTCTTTTTTCGAAATGTATGGAAGTTATGCAATGTAAGCACTCTATCATGTAATGAAGAAAGCCTTTAGCAATCTTATTGAGTCTCTTCTTAGTTTATATTTGAAGTTTAGTTTATATGAGTTCTTTATATGCATATGGTTGTAAGAAAATTATTGTATCATTGGCATTGAACATCAAAAACACAAGAAACAAGAAAAAGTAAAATACAAAACCACAAATCAGACCTACAAGCATCGCGAAAATCATCGCAGCAGAGTGACGGTTCATCACAGTGGTATTAGAGCATATCACTACAGTGGTAGCACAGTGGTAGCAGAGTGGATCACTGGAGTGTGGTTCATCACAGTGGTATCAGAGCGGTTTCCTGCCAACCTGTTGGGTAGGTTTCAATTGCAGTTCGGAGGTTTCAGTTAAACATGGCCACTTCCCAGAAGCAGTGGGACAAGAACATGAAAAGTTTTGAACAAAGCTTAAAGAAGTTGGAAGAAATAAGTAAATTGCTTAGAGACCCCGCAACTAGAAGCAGTTTATCTCAGTATATGACTTCAAGTTCTAGCAAAGGTCGAACATCACAAAACAGAAAGAAGCTGTGTTCCTATTGCAGAGAGCTATACGATTTAAACCATGATTGTCCTTTGAGACCTAAGGGCAAGGCGCATAGAATAATGTGGGCTCCCTATGAGGATTCAGAGCCTAAAAAAGCTGACCAGCATTCAGCAGATTCCTTGGTGAGCAAAAATCAGAACTTAGAAGATCTACTTGTTGATGATAGAATTGGAATTTCTAAGGCAGCTGGAGAGGAAGAGCACTTGAGTCCTTTTGAAGATGAAGAAAAGTTAGAACACGAGGGTGATGGGCCTAAACAACATGCTGAAAGTAACTTCCATATTTTTGATAATCCACCTTTTGAGACAGCAGTTGATATGTCCTGTGTTAACCCACTTTATGAGGTAGAGTTGCAAGATGACCATGTTGTGGGACATGCGCAGGAAGAAAGGGCCCCATATGAAATCAATGAGGGTTTTGAGCTCCCTAAATGTTTGGTATCAGCAATTAATGATGAGACTTCTGATCACTTTGAAGATGCCAATTCAGTTTATGAGCAAGGATTGTCAATTCATGAATCACACAGGTGTAATTTTCAAGATCAAAGGAATGAGCTATCTTTTGATTCCAGTGTTGTTAGTGATGAGCCATTGACAGAGCTTGGAGCTTTTTACCACAACTGCATAGTGAGGAGTACTCATCACTTCTCCTTTAGTCCACTCATGGAGGATTTGTTGACGCATCAGTGTGGACCGGCTCAGAGTGTGTATCACCCATTTTGGGATGGAAAGTTACCATCATTAGTAGATGGAACTCATGGCTGCAAGTACCCAACTCAGTTGTCGGAGGTTAATTGCTTGCAGGATCGGTATTTAGTTTTCCATCACGTGGGTGCGTATCCAACAAGGTTTGTCGCTTCTTTTCCTCAGAGGCTACTAGTAGACACAGGGTTACAGAGGGATTATAATGACAGCAAGCATAATGGCACCAGTGGATATCACACCCCTGAGAGTTTAACGGAGGTTATGGAGAGATGTTATGTAGTAGATGCTTCCAGATATTCTTACCTCCCCATGATGGATGGATGTGAGTTCGGGTTATTTTGGGATCCAGGTGGAGACAAAGTTAGCACTGCCGTTTGGATGGGTCCTAGTGTATTGCTTCACCACTTATTGTATGGTGGAGTTAGGATCAATGTTGATAGAATCTTGAATAATGCCCAACAAAAACTCATGCTTTCACAACGAGGATTAGCTCGTAGTTTGTGGCAGTATGAAGATTACATTTCAGGACGATCCTTACCACAAAGCAAAAAGAAGAGACTTAGTGTAGTACCGAAAAGTCTCTATGATGTGTTTGGATTAAAAGGTGATAAGTCAGTAGAGAATTACCTACAGTGTACAGATGGGCATGAGATTGAAAGTGAAGTTGTTGATAAGGGAATCTTACAACATGAAAATAGTATGGTGAAATTCTAGAATGATATTCACAACACTCAAGAGGTTATTATCAGCACTAATAACAGCTCTGACTTTCATGACAGTAGTGATGAAACTTTGCATCAGCATGAGAGGACAGAGATTTCACCGGGAGATGAGGTTTCAACAGAGTTGCCACAAGTGGGTACTCGAAATATGGGTACTAACGATGCAATTTGTGGTGAAGATTCATGCCCTAGTGAGCTTGACTTTTCCTACCAGACAATAGAAAACCAATCAGAAAATTTATTTATGGGCAATGAATCCCAGGATCGCGAGTCAGGTGGATATGCAATTGCTTTGGAAGAAGTGTGCGAAGCTACTGCCAAAACAGCAGCCTCTACAATATTTGTTGAGCCATCCTATGAGGTACATAGCAGCAGTACCCTTGTTGATATTGTGGACGACACTGATAGCACAAACAATGCTGCTTATCAGTTAGTGAACGATGATGATTCGGCCTCATATCACAGTGTAGACTTTGTTTCAAAGAACTTGCATAGGAGTCTTGAGTTTCAGCGATCTCATCATTTTGGTTGGGCAACTTAAGGTCAATGATAACATGATTGCTACAACATTAGAGCATTTTGATGTTGCTCGACAGATGTTAGCTACGTATGGTTGGGGTACTCCTATGTTAGATGAGCATGGTGATAATAGCCTTTCCCTTGCAGAATTTCATGCCCTACGAGAAGCCATTAGGATGATGAAACAAAATTACCTACAGTTACTAGCTGATAGGGATTATCTTCTCGAGTTGGGATGCACTTGCTACGATGCACTAAAGGGGAAAGAGGAGGAGGTTGACGGGCTCACTCATGAGCTCAAGGTGACTATGGACTCATTGGAGAGTGCTCAGTTGGCCCTTCAGGAGTCACACTCACAGTTGGAGAAGCTTACTGTCGTCTCGAGTTTGGCACAATCTTCACCGTCTTCTGATATAGTTCAGGTTTCCATGGCAGCAGTTGGTGAAGAACATATGTCCACGGATTGTGGTTGTGAGCAGGTTGAGGATGTGGTTACTACATCCATCACAATTTCAAATGCAGTTGATACAAATGGGATGAGAGCCTTGGTTGAGAGTTGCGGAGAACCATGTGTTGCACCTGGTTCACCTGAGTTTAGTCCCATGACAGGTGTTGCAGAAAAAATTATCGATAGCTCTTGTGACATGGTAGTTGACTCACCAGAGACTTATGTGTCAACTCATGACACTACTCCATCCACTTCACACGAGATATGCAGAGCAACATCTAGTTGGGAGATTGGTACTTATGTCTATTGTTTCCCTCTCCTAGGAGCAAATCCGTCATTTCATCGCACACAGTTGATTATGATTGGCAACTTGATGAGCCAATTCAGGAGTACAATTCAGTGTATTGTTCCAGGGACTCAGAGACGGATGATCCAGATCAGCATGGAGGGATTGTGCAGTTCGTTAATAATCCCTTATTTGAGTTTGATGGTGCGTTGAGTTCGTTGATAATCCCTTATTTGAGTTTGATGGTGCGTTGAGTTCGTTAATAATCCCTTATTTGAGTTTGATGGTGCGTTGATCTATGATAATCCACTCTTCGAGTTGGAAGCCGATCACACTCTTGATACTAGTTTAGAGTTGAGCGATAATCACAGTGTTTGGGATCGTCCTAGTGCATCAGGATTCCAAACGGGGCTCATGGAGGAGTTTAATAGTGTGTACACAGTGAGGAATGCTTACAGTTTTGTCTTTGATCCACTTGTACATGATTTGTATTCGATGCACAATTCTAGGGCGCAGGGTGATTCTCTTGGTGCAGTCAGGGGAATTAACTCATTATTGTGTCTAGAGTTACCATCTACAAAAGATGGGACTAAAGGCTGCAAGCACCCGACTCAGTTGTTTGCAGGGGATTACCTGCAGGGACGACAATCCATATTCCATCATGCTAATATGTATCTGACAGGGTTTGCTACTTTAATGTCACAAGGATTTCATACGGATACATGGTTACAGGGTGATTACGATGTTAGTGGACATGATGGTTTGATTAGTTATCACTTCCATGGGTGTTTTGGGGAGATTGTAGAGAGATACTGTACTGCAGAAGTTTCCAGATATTTTTGTCTCTTCATGACAGATGAATGGGAGTTCAGGTTGTATTGGGATTCGGGTGGTGATAGGTCTATCATTGCAGTTTGGATGGGTTCCGATAGGTTGCTTCACCATTTTCAGCATGGTGAAGTTGTGATTAGATTGGCACAGAGGAAGTCAGAGGTTATCAGACATGGCAAACTTCCATTCTGGGTTTGGGACCCAAGGATATTTTGCGTAGTGGTGTTTATGTTGGCACTTTAGGAATTAGTTAGCGATGCATGGGACGTTTCACAGTTCTTCTTTCGAGCCTTCCGGGGAGTGAAGTTTTTTCGCAGTAATGATTGCTTGGGGACAAGCAATTTCAGGGAGGGCGGACTGTAATGTCCCCATTCTTTTGCGAGCATCAGAGTTGGTGGATTAGCCTATTATGTCGATCCTCGTAGGCTAATGGTTTTGGATAGAGGGTCACTTGAATAGGCACTTGGTCGGTAAATGTCGTGTTGGTATCCGGAGTAAGGTGACGTCGTGAATTTGCGCGTTTGGCGTGTTATTGGAGCTTAAAATGATGATCTTCACCATTTATTTCACTTCCTCAGGTTTAGGGACCATGTGTCTATTATTTAAAGGGGTCACTTTCTATTTTTCAGTTACTATTCATGGCTAAAGTGAAAAAAGACATAACTTAAGTGAATAGTGTTTTTTAAATGAATAGTGTTTTCAGTGAGAAATTATAAGAATACAAGAGAAAGTTCGACCCATTCATGCATGAGTTATTTTGTTGAATGAAGTTTGAAGTGTGGAGTTTGTGGAAGAGAGGAACTAGGGTTTCTCAATTTCAGCAGTGGGTAAGCCTGGTTTGGGGCTTGTAGTTAGAATTTTGGCATCTTGAAGGTGTGAAAGACCACCCTAAAGTGCTAGTTATTTTCTTGTTGCTACATTGGAGCTTGAAATTGCTGATAACAAGTTGTTGGAAGCCATCTATTGGAAGGATAATTGTTGTTGGAGGTTTCATTCGCCTTTGGGAAGGATTTGCTTGAGTTTTATGCAAGTTGTTGAAGCTGATTGTTCACTTACAGCCAGCTGTCCTTGGGAGAGGGTTCCATCTTCTTCAAGCAAGGAAAACGCCTCATCTTTGTGGCTGCTTTCTTTCCCTAAGGGGGCGCCCTTAGTATTAGAAGCTATTTCTTCAAACATTTGGTGGGAGAAAGTTGTAAGTTTTTATGTGCATTTGTTGGGCGCGGGTACTGTAGCAAACACTGTTCACAGTGTTATTTTGGCTGCAAGTTAATCTAGGGTTGTAAATCGTCTCTTTTTTCGAAATGTATGGAAGTTATGCAATGTAAGCACTCTATCATGTAATGAAGAAAGCCTTTAGCAATCTTATTGAGTCTCTTCTTAGTTTATATTTGAAGTTTAGTTTATATGAGTTCTTTATATGCATATGGTTGTAAGAAAAGTATTGTATCATTGGCATCGAACATCAAAAACACAAGAAACAAGAAAAAGTAAAATACAAAACCACAAATCAGACCTACAAGCATCGTGAAAATCATCGCAGCAGAGTGACGGTTCATCACAGTGGTATCAGAGCATATCACTACAGTGGTAGCACAGTGGTAGCGGAGTGGATCACCGGAGTGTGGTTCATCACAGTACACCTCCACTTTCGAGAGATGTGCTAGGAGAATTAATACAGCCTGGATGCAGAAGCCTAGACCTCCTGGCCCCAAGTTGCCCAAACAAATTATCTCAGAGGAGCTGAAGCAAGAATATTGCGATCTCATTATGATGCTTAGTCGGGTGAATTGGAGCCCTCAAGTATATGTTTTTGAGCCTTGGATGTTTTTCTATATCAGCGTAGTGATGGAGGGAAGAGAATATGTTGACTGGGCAAGAATGATTAGTGACAACATAGATGAACAATTCAGGAGCCTGAGGAGGATGAAGACTTTTTACATGAGCTCGCACGTCATCTACATGCTGGCCTGGATGACAAAATACAGAGGAATCACTTATAAAGAGCCAATTGGAAGTGGTCCTGATCAGTACAAGATTCATGAAGCCTGCACGCAGTTACACTTGACCAATACCTACAGCTTCAAGAGGGTGAACGATGCTTTTACTATGCACATAACAAGAACTCTTCAGCGGAGAACGCACTAGAGAATATCACAAGATGCCCAGAAGTTAATTGAAGAGTACGGGTATTGGTTCATCCAATTCTCAAAGTTCACCTACATCAGGCTGCAGGGGTTCCACTCATACGCTTACAGATTGCCGAGATACCCCATTGACAGGATGGTGATGCTTGAGGTATCTAGGCAGCTCCTCACCTACGATAAAATTCAAAAGAAGAAGGGAGGGCTGAATTACCCCATCATTTTGGGAAATTCACTTGAAGAGTGTCCATCCATACAGGCACCCAAAGAAGCCAAGGACGAATTGCAATTCTTCCACCTCACTCTTCATAACAACAAACAAGATTTTGATCCCTACAAGAATATTGGAGTAGTATAAGGTATGGAGCATAGACATAAGGCTCACGTCGAGGATTTTTGGGCTAATGCAGAGGACAAGGCTGAAATTAGGAAGAGGATGTTCAGTAGGCTACCTCTGAAGTTGATCAGAGAATGTGAAGTTATTCCAGTTTCGAACCAAGTGGATGAGGATGCCAACATTATTCACCCAGATTATGAGTCAGTAAAGGACACGCCAGTCCCACCACCTGATTGGTCGAAGCCAAAAATTAGGGACTTGGACACGCTGTCCATCCCGGTCTTGACATTCACAAGGAGCTTGGTTGAAAGACGTGTTAATAGGCTCAAGAGCAAGTCGATTGCTCTCACATACAACCTTATGGGAGATCAGAGGCTGCCTACTGCAAGGAAAAGAAAGTAGGCTACTCAAGTTGCAGAGCCACAAGAGGAAGTACCAGTTTAGCCAGCGCCTCAGAGAACAGAAGAAGCATCGCCCACATAATTATTGACTCACTCTTCTAGTGTGCGTGAGGTTTCATTATTTGCAGGTCAGAGGGTTAGGTTGGATGAAGAGCACAAGTTAGAGGTCAATCAGCCATTGCCTAGGGAGCCAGATAGTCAGAGTGTTAATGCTCCTAGGAGTGAGGGCCAGCTGGAGGGAGAAGAAGAAACAAAAACTGACATCCGCTTGGAGCATGCGATTGAGGCAGCCTTTGAGGATGAAAATACTACAGAGCCAGAATTTCAGAGTCTTGAAGAGGATGAGCAACACGTGGAAACAGATGAGCCTCAGCCAAATGAGACCCATGAAGTAGAAGCAACGGAATTACAGCCACTTGTTATTTGCAACACGCAGCCAGCTGTACCAGATTGGCTCACTGGGAGGATGAGAAGAGATCCAGAAGATGACACCGACCCGGCAATTGAGATGGAGGCTTTCCTCAACAGAATTAGTGGGTTGCCAAAGAAGAAAAGAGCTAGAAAATATTCAAAGATTGAAAAGGATAAGTCTGGTTCGCGCACCCTCCATGTTGCTATTCCAAGGGAGGAATGTGACTGAGATGAAGAAATGCCTGAAAATTATGTAATCACCACTGTTGAGCTAGGACATCCTACAGGAGCACAAGTAATTGAGGAAGTTGACAGCTCCTTTTAGGCGTTGAAAGACAGATTGCTTAGAAAAGAAGAAAAATACAAGAGGTTGAAAAGGGAGCACAGGACGTTAATTGGCTATGTGCAACACTTAGCGTGTCCGTGTAAGCAAGTGAATCCAGTGGTGGACCTCCCGGCTGAGCTTCCAAGAGAGTCAGTTAGTGGGCTCGAAGAGTTGAAGAAGGCGATTCAGGAAGCAAACAAGTGGGTAGGTGGTGTCCGTGTTGAGGCTGAAAAGTTCATTGAGGACCTTCTCTCGTCTTTTCAGCATGCCTCAAGCATCCTCACGCGCATGGAGAACATTGATCAAGCTTGGAATGTGTAATGTCCCCTTCTCGAGCATGATCATTTAAATTGACTGTTGGCCTATTCCAGAGACTCGTAGGCTACTCGGAAGGTGAAATTAGGGTTTCTTGTTCCGGAGGTTGTTGTTGCTCGAAATTTGGTGATTGAATTGTGGATTCTTTCTGGGTTTTCAGAGAGCTTCGCAGTGGTGTGACTTGCTTTGTGTTCCGAGCACTTTCTGGAATGTACTAAATTCTATTTCTGGCAGTGGTCCTATTGTTCTCGGCATAGTTGGTTTTCTCCTTTAGCTGGTTCAGTTGGTTTCTTCACTTTTGGCCTTGGGATGCGTTTTGGAGAGATAAGTTCAATTTATTTAAATAATGTTATATTTTAATGTTGACCCCCCCTTGGCCTAGTACTTCACTTCAAGTTGTTTTGAAAGGTGGCTTTTCAAGGGTGGACGCCCCATTGGAGGTATTTGAATATTTTAAAAGGTTTTATTTCATGCTTGAACGAGGACGCATTTTTGGTGGAGAGATAATTTTAAAATAAAGTCAAAAATCAGCTTTGAAAGTGGACGCCTTTACTTGTGGAGGGAAATGAAGTCAAATTCAAATTTGAATTGGGCGCACTTTCTAGAAGCATCTAGAGATTCCTTGTTGGGCTTATAAAAGAAGACCTCTCCTCTTCATTTCACATCTTATGTCTACAGTAATGTTACTCTGTCGGAATGGTACTGGGATCGCTTTGAGGAATGAATGCCTCCTAGCCTTGGCATTGCTTCTTGCTTGAAAGACAACAACTAGTGGTGAGATAGTTGTAGTTGAGTGTTCTTGTAGTGTGATTTTGCATTGTAATGGTCTTTTAGCATGTTGGAGTTGAATTCTTGCATATTGTATCAAATTCTAGAGTTGCTGAACATTATGGCGGATTGTAAGTTTTTGTCATAGCTTTCATAATAAAATTTATCTCCTTCTGGGTATTGTCTCATTGCATTTCCTTGACATGGGCGATCATATTTGCCAAGTTTCAGATTTTATGTCAAAGAATTGAATTTTAAAGAAAGAAATTGCCCCACTTAGGGCCGTGCCATTTGGGTTTCATTGGAGTTTGTGCAAAAATTAAATATCAGCTTTTGGGTCAGTTTTATGATGCATTCTTGGGCGCCTTCATCTTAGGAGCATTTTGCATTAGGTTTTATGCATTTTGGGTGAGTATTGGGGAAGTAGTGAGCAGTTTAGTGGTCCATTGTGTTGCTGATTAAGCAATTTAAGTGCAGGTCTGTCACAAATCAGAATACAAGATTGATCCTTTGAGTGGAGTTATTGGTCTTAGCATTCTTGTTAAGCAAGGGAAAGTCTTCTATACTGTTGCAGCATTAATCAGTTCTAATCTTAATGGCTTAGTAGGCATTCTCTACTATAATGTAAGTTGAACAGTAGTACTGTTAGCATTCTCTCTTTTGCTCTTTACTTTATTGTATTCCCCACTGAATAAGTGGAAGAGGCTGGCTTGCCGCCTATCTTACATTTTGAGTATTGCATTGTAGCTCATTAGAATCTCCGCCATATGGTAGCTCCATTCCCATCTTGGGTTGGAAAGCACATTCTTTGCGTCGAGTTTACTTTTAGCATAATAGTTGGTAGGGATCCTCTGACCATATGCTCGTCGTCATCTGGCGCATTTCTTGGTTAGAGTTCTTCAATTCAGCATTGCATTGAGATCCTCAAACCATATGCTCACACCTTGCCCATCTTGGGATTTTGGTGTACATCCTTGGTTAGAGTTGAATTCCGCATCGTTTTGGTTTAAGTGCTAACCCTAACGGATGTGTGTTGCATTGCTTATTGTAATAAAAAATTGAAAAAAATTGGTTCGGTATATTTCAGAATGAAACTCACATCTATCAGGACAAAACCATTCCACGCTTGGTGACCCTTATGCATATGCCTATGTAGACTTTGATCGAAGTAGGAGTGAAACAAGAAGGGGATCGGTATGATTTTCCAGGTTGGTATTCAGCAGCATTCACTGGCCGGGGCTTCTTCGATGCAGCGCGAGCAGAATCAGTCAAAGTGAGGAAGGCTATGGGGAAAATTCAGGAGGGCGTCTTCAACACACTCGAGGCCTTGTTTGCCAAACGGTTAATTCCCAAGGAGGTGACATTGGATGGCTTGAAAGGAAGATTGCAACCTTTCTTCTCAGAGGTGATTTGAATACTTTTCGTTGCTCCCTTGAAGATTGCACCAACTTTGTGGAGGTTGTCTGAAGCGAGGCAAAGTGAAGTCTGGTTGAAGTTTGCTGAAGTCGATCACCACATCCCACACTTAGAGTAGATTATAGCATCTCTTATCCCTGCACCCATTTAAATTTAGCAGATTTCTGGTTAGTATTAGAAAACTTGCACGCACTTGAGAAATATTTCGAACCACGTAAAACCCCTTAATCTGTTGTCTGTTGTCTGCTGCTAAACAATTGCGTAAGTCCCCTCATGATACCAGCAAATCACAACGAACCAACTGAGACTACTCCACTGCATAAAGGAACCTTGGAGTTGAACACATGAACTTTCTCGCAATCTTAGCTTGTGGAATACTTTGATCAAGAGAGAATAGGGTAGCTGTTGGACACTTTATTTTGCTGTCTGGTGTAGGTCACAAAACACACATCAACAAGAATTGGTGCTAGAAGGAGGGCCTTGAAGAAAGAAAACAGCTATAGCATACAAGTAGGAAGAATTTTGTTACCAAGAATTTTGTTGGAGAAGAATATATCATGAATCAAGATGGTGCTACCGCATAGAGAGATATTTCCAGTATTGTAGCCCAATTTGGGATTCAATGACGACCAAGAAGATATTCTTTCAAGATTGAACAATCTCGCCTGGCGAACGAAGAGGAGCTACGCTGAGTATATGCGAACCTGCTTTGTGTTGGAGGAGGAAGAAGAAAAAGCTATTCGAATTCAAGTTGCTATTGAAAGAGACTTGATGAATCAGAGACAACCACTCGCTCCCTCTCCTTGCCAATAGAAGAAGCAGCTACATCCTCGATCGTATTAGTTCATTTTCACTGGACAAGATTAAAAGGATTTTGAGGTCTACACCCAGTTCGTCCAAAGAATTTGTGGAGTTAGAGTTACCTACTAGAGTGAGGAAGAAGAAAGAAGTTCCTTCAAGTGAAGAAGTCAATTCAAGCGAAGAGGTTTCGTCAAATGAAGAGGCTCAGCCAAGTGAAGAAAGTGGAGAAGAGATTTCCATTTTGTTCAAAACTCCACCTAGTACTTCGAGGTTTGCTCAACCAAGACAAGTACAAACTACACCACTGATTATTCAACAATAGCAACCCGTCCAGCAACAACCGACCCAAGCTATAGAACATCCACAACAGCTAGCCCAAGTAATTGTATATCAGCGGTGACAACCAGTTCAAGCAATGGCTCAACCAATGAATCAGCTAGAGTTTCCTGATTATCACGACATGCCAAAGAATCCAAAGAATTTCTGCTCTAACTTTCATGTCAATGATGTAAACCGCACCGCCGAAGACCAAATAAAGATGTTTGAAGATCACTTGCGCAACAGACAAATTGCATATGTAGACGTGGCTTGCAGGCTGTTTCCATATTCCTTGGGAGAAGAGGCCCACTATTGGTTTATCCACTTGCCAATCGGATCAATAAGATCATGGAATCAGATGGAGGAGGCCTTCATCGAGAAGTTTGGCATACCTATTACTCCCGTAGAGCTTTATTGCCAATTTGTAGAAGTGAGAAGGCAGGATAGAGAACCTATTCATGCATTCAACTATAGGTTCCAAAAGGCTCTCACTAGGTTGCGTGATCCCTACGTCATTGTTGATGCTCGAGAAAACTACTACTCAGCCTTAGACCCATTGACGGTGATGTTTATGAGAGAAGCTCATCCTGCTCTCGCCAACATGAACCAAGCTTATGCCAAAGCCGTTGAAGTAAGCTAGAACATGGGACAAAACATAACTGGGCCTTCATTGTATACCGTTCTAACTACGATGAACAACCAAATGCAAACACTTAGCTCAACTTGGAATCAACAAGTCCCTTCATTGTATACCGGTCTAACTACGACGAACAACCAAATGCAAACACTCGGCTCAACTTGGAATCAACAAGTCCCAGCATTGAATCCAATCCCTCAGCCGAATTACAAGGCACAAGCACCATCAAATCAGTTAGTTCTCCATCCTGGGATTCCTTTGTCCAAGACTCAAGCAACACAACCTATTTACCTCCAGAACACAGTACCACCAGCAAGGACTCAAGGGGAGAAAGAAGAAATGAAAGAGTTAGTGGAACAAATGAAAAGGCTGTCAACTGAGGTGACTTACCTCAGAAATCAGAATAATCAGATGCAGTCCATGCTAAAGAGTTATCAGGCACATCAAGGTGCCAATCGAGGATACCAGAATAATCCTCCAAACCACTAGGATGCCCATCAAGGACACAATCATGACAATAGTCATGGGTATTGTAACAACAACCAAGGATTTCAGAAGAGGTCCTAGAATACAGGTCCTAACAACGGAGGTGTTCCATCACCGCTAGATAATCCGCCCCCTCCAAAGAACCGTCCCACAAACAAAGTTTGTCTTGCTGAAGCCGCCATTGTGATGACCAAACTTGTACGTCAAATTTTAAAACTTTTAATTTCAACCACAATAAATAAGAACAATTCCATGATGATAAAATTTTTCCTTTCAAATACATAAACATGATATATCTATTTGCAACTTTAACTATTTCATTCCAAAAGAAACTACAAAGTAAAGAAGAATGACATACATACATAGCCCGAAGGCTTTTGGCACCAATAGAAGAAAGAAGGTCCAAGAGTCCGTCCTGTCAAATCTTGGATCATCAGCCGATTGTTGAGGAGGAGAAACATCACTCGGTCATTTTTCCGCCAACAACAAACTTATAATGCGGTCCCCCGCACAATCATTTTACAATGAACGGCCCTCCCTTCGAAGAAGAGATTGATGGGGTATCCTTTAACGATTACCAACTGGGCATAGTGTTGTGTTCCTACATATCTAGGTTTTGTGCATACGGCAACTCTTGAACTAGTATGTATTTTGGGACCACGGCGAACTGACAGTGTAGTACCACAACTAAGTGTAAGTTGTTCCTAACACTACTTTGGCCAAAGTGTTTACATTCAATCAAGAACGTAGGTCATCTATCACATGCACTAGCCAGGGTCAATTTGACTTGAGGCTTTCTTACTCTACGCGTAGGTTGGTCTATTCCGGGGAGTCCGTACCCTAGACGTCCTACTCCAAGCTAACTACTAGAACGGAGATCAATCTAACAAGTACTTACAACTATCTCCCTTATACTAGACACTCTCGTCCTAGGAGCTTCATTAACTTGACTAAGTTAATTTATAACTAGTTGTGATTTGTAACTTATTAAATGCCCTCAATTAATTCCCTAGTATTAAATAGCTATGCACAAGCATACACTCCTTATATGGAGTCAATACAAATAATGCCATTTATTCTTCAATGCATCAGTAAATCCGTCTCCTAATGAATGCAAAGCTAATAGTAAAAAGCATGCAATTGCCTTTCTATTGCCTAAATTATCTCTTTGCAATTGAAATCATTCTTCAGATATTCAATCCAAAGTATATCATATAAACAATCTTTATTCCCTATTAATTTTCAAACAGAGGGTATAAAACAGACTTTCTTTCTGATTACCAGAGCAGCAAAACATGGAAAAATAAAAGAGATAACATGCCTGTTAATAGCTATCCACAGGTGCTGCTCTAGTGAGAAATTGCTACACCTTCAGCTTCCATTCAAAGGATTTCCAGCCACTTCCGAAATTGGACTCTTAACACAACTGGAGATAATCTCAACTTACTACTCTCAGAGATGATGAATGACAGAAGTAATTTCTCTGTCAAGTAAATATTACTTCCCAGAATTGATGGTTGCTCTCACAGCAGAACCGAATTCACTCACAACAAGATAAAATTCACTCTCATCAAATAATGCATACTCACAACAGAATAAACTCAGTCAGAAATTACTTATAAACTTCTTGAAAAGAACAAAATCGAGCTTGCAAAATTCTAAATTCGTGTATTGAAGAATAAGCATAGCAGCCTTTATATAGTGTTTCAAAACTCAACAAATTCCTCTTCCTAAGGTGTCCAAGCTGCCAGCAGGGTTTGGAATAGTTCAAACAAGAAATATGGCGCCTTTTAGAGAAGTTTTCGACCTTCATTTGATGATAGCAATGAAGAAAGTTCATTTTGCACATTACAAATTCTCAAAAACGTGACCTACAGGTATAGGCGTGATTCAACACGTAAAGATAAGTGAAGATTTATGCAGAGACAAAGTCCCTCATCAAATGGCGTCCACCTTTCCCATTTTTCTGGCTGCAATCGACTTCATTTTAGCCGCGTTTAGTCAACTTGGCCATGGTTGCGCGATTCTACAGGCGCCATTTTCACGGGAAACTTTTATTTCCTTTTTATTTTCCATTTCATAGTTTCCATATAGTTTAAAAGAAATATTTGAAGCATGGCGGGGTTTTGCCAATACTATTTGATTTATTTTGAAGTCACAATATTTAATTTCCAAGAGTTGTTTGACTTTTGAAGGAAATATTTATTTTTGAGAAAACGTCTCATACTTCTAATTCTTTATTTCATTTCAACACTTAATGATATTAAAATAAAGTGTTATTTTAACTTCATTTGATTTCTCTTCCATTTAATAAAATATATCTATATATTTATTTTATTATATTAAAATATATATATAGTATAGTTTTAATTTACATTATATATATATCTATGTATAATTATTTAAATTTAATAATTTAAATAATCTCATATACATATATATATATTTTGTAAAGGCTATATTATATACATATTTGATATAATGTTAAATATATAAATATATTTACCTTTACATATATACATGTATATACATATACATTTTAAATTACAATGTACGTATACTGCGAGCCAGTCAACATACTTTCATTATACGTACTTATGTATATGTATATATATGTGTATACGTAGATTTTGAGGTAATATCAACATAATATTTATTCATATTCACGTATATATAACAGGTTGGTTGTGGGTATGTATTCATGTATATTTACTTGTATACTTCCTCTATGTATACGTATTCATAAGTGTATTTATATCGATGCACACGTATGGCATATCCATCTGCTCTCATACGTTTGTATCGACATGAATATACTTATGGACACTTGTACATACCATATATATATATATACATATACACATGCCCACCTCCTAACCAATAACATTATCCCACATACAGTTACACTGGCAAGCATCACTTATTTGTGCATTCAGAAGAGATACGACTCCTAATGTTAATAAACAAGCGTATGGATGACTTACCCTTAACTCAACAAATGACTTAGCTTACTCAGTCTATAGTATGTGTGTTTATGCCCAATTGGTACTCGTTATTGTTTACCCGACCAAGTTTCTCCCCGAGTGATATCTCTCCTTTGCCTGGAGGTATGAACCTGTTTCCTGCACATCATGACACGACAATGGGAGTCATATGCTCAAAACAAGGCAGTATATATAAAACATGATAAAAAGTTAGAATAACTTTATTGCATGACTTATATGCTACATTAATTCAAGAATTACATCAATAGAAGTATCAGACAAATTAGACAATCATTAAGACACATTCAATTGATCACAAGAACAATTTGTTTTATTCATGTAAAAGATTCAAACATTACAATGTACTTCCTATGCAGTAGTAACTATACAATCAGGGTGTAACAGCCATGTTGGGATGGTGCAGGTTGCATAACACCAATCAGCATTCTGAGATCCGATGCCATGAATTTCAAATTGCAGCTGATATTTTCAAAGGCGAGGTGAAGAATACGGAAGCCATGGAAAGTCCTCCAGTTTCAGGATATGAAATAGTCCCAGTACAACGGTACGACCATGCGCTGTTTCTAGAAGATTTCAATTTCCCGCCTGAGTTCCAGAGTTACACATCCCCACCTATCAATCACAAATTTCCGCTAGCATGGGCAAATAGTCTCGTGGGGATGCCAGAATTTCAAGTTCCTTCAGAGGCTCAAGCCACGTATTCAGAAGAGCCTCTTGGCCAAGATAACTACGTTTTTCCACCTCTCAATAACAGTGTTTTGGTAGAAGGAAGAAGAGAGGTACAAGCTTTCCAATCATTTGGAGGAGGATCCCCAAAATTTTATCAGAGGAACTATCATCAGAAGGAACCTTTGATGTCATCAACACCTCCAAACAATTTCACAACTCCACCGCATCCCAATGCGAGTAGCAATCCAAGCTTACCAAAAGACTCTCCAGAGTACAGACAACAAAATGCGATGGACAATAGAAATGGACAACAAGTGACGCAACAACCTACACAACAAACTGTGCAGTAGCCGGTTCACCAAGTCGAACACCCACAAAAGGAGAATCTTCCCAGAGAAGATGTGAAAAGACTCAACTCGTATGTATTAGAAGAATTTAAAAGGATGAAAGTCAGTCTTCCCTTGCATGAGTTGATGAAGATATCAGAGGTTAGAGATACCATCCTGGGAAGTTTGTATGAGACGCCAGTTGTGAGGAATACTTCTCAGGAAGCACATAGTGCACCAAGGAATCCTCCCGTCAATTCACAATCACGTGCTACGCAAAACACAAACGTGGAAAAAGACACGCCTCAGGTGTCCTTTAGTGCTTGGATGAATCAACCACAGTCCCAAGGTTTTGTTGGCGTAGTACAAGATGCTGCAACACTTCTGAGAGGCCGAAGATTGAAGATAAGGGTAAAGGTCAACTCAATGTTCCTGAGGAACAAAAGCAAAAACAAAAGTAAAAGCAAAAGCAAAAGCAAGAGCAAAACCAGAGGTTTTCTACCAAGGGAAAGATGAACCAGCCCCATCCCTCATTTCAATCAGAATTTTTGGGAAATTGTAACACAATTGTTTGATTGATTCCGGTGCATCAAGTAATGTCATGCCATTCCCCTGAAGGTATGTGAGAGGTTGGGTTTAGTTCCACTTCAGACCAACAAGAAGGTGACCCAGCTAGACAAGACCAAGGTTCCAGTTGTCGGAGAGTTGAATAACATTCATATGCAGCTGGCAGCGGATCCAAGAATTTAGAGTTGCATTGACATATCAGTGGTCAACATACCTGATGGTTATGGCATGCTGTTAAGCAGAGATTGGTCGAGGAAGTTGAATGGGTATATTGCTACAAACTTCTCCCACATGTGGCTACCATGGAGAGGAGTTCCAAACCAGATTAAGGTTGAGAGCATGCCACGACTTAGATTAATGATCACTGAGTATGGCAAAGATAACAAAATTATGTTTATGGAAACTGGGCTGGGTTCATACAGGCCCGTCAAGCAAGAAGTTTTGATGTTGGAAAGTTCAAACAAAGGAAAGTTTTTAGAAAATGCACCACCATCCATTGAAGTTTTGATTGAGAGTGATTCAACTGAGAATGAAGGTGAAGGAATGTTTGAAAACTTAAGGGATTTTGTTCTAAGAAGTGTGAAGCAGGAAGTGAGAAAATGGACTCAAAGCAGGATAAAATAGACATCTTTAAAAAATGTCTTTCTTTTGGTGTGATTCATTGAAGAACAGAAAGACAATCAGAAAATTTTGCAGGACTGCCTGATCTGTTAGTATGAAATTGTAAATCTGCTAAGACAAAATTGCATAAGCATTCAAAGCAGAACTGAAGAAAG
>VDFB02255704.1:0-44042 GCA_007258455.2 Sequoia sempervirens
CTTTTTAATTTTTTATTTATTTACTTATTTTTGTCAAGTTGGGATCCAATTTATTATTTATTTTGTAAACAATCAAATAGTATTTTTATATAGAGAATTATAATATATTATATATTATAAATATATAGAATATATATTATAAACATTATTATATATGAATTAATTAATTATCATTTATATATAATATAATACAAATGTGAAATAAATATTAATTATATTGTGTATTGTATATTTATATTTATTATTGATTATATAAATATTTATATATTTATGAGAGATCTTGCATTTTGTATAGATGTCATTTTTATACTTCTCCCATGTTCGTGAAATTCTTGTTTTATCTAGTTCAACTACAAGGCATGGTTATGGCCTCAGGGCTTATTTGGGTGGTTTTTCCTTTGCACAAGGGTTGATTATGTGTTGATTAAACAACTTAGATCCTCCTTTGTTGCCACTGCTAACTCACCTCCCCTATTTATTATTGAGCCTATGTCCAAATACTTAGTCTCTAGAAATTTCATGGGGAGAGTGCATGTTGTTGCAGGCTCCAAAAAGAGTGTAGATGACAATGTAGGTGATTAAAAAAAACTTGCAACTAGAGATTCACCAAGCATCTCAGGTGGGAAAGCAAACAATCAGGGGATGCGAGTACATCAATCCAGATTATATCTCAACCTTTATGTCCCCTAGAAGTTCAAAATGATGAAGGTGGGGTTAATGAGTGACAAATAGTAGAATTTTTTTTTTCTCAAAACCAAGAAGTTTATAACAAAATGCATTTATGGTCTCACACCAAATTAGGTGACAAAATCACAACTTAATTTGAGAAATTTTAGGAGTTAAAAGTTGAAGGGAAAAATAGTCACTAGGCTTTTGTATACCACCTAATTATAACATTTAAATGACAACTCCCCAAAAACTTATGTAAACTTTCAATTTTGATTGGTATAAAAGAACACTATGCTACAACTAGATTAGCAAAAAAGTACTATGGGTATGTGCAAGATCACCATGGAAAAAACAAGCCCTTAAGTGGCAAAAAATTCAGAAAAATTAGTGTTAGGTAACTTGACATAAAAATTTGAATAAGTTATCTATATTATTTCAAAAATATGTAAGAATAGAATTTGTAGAAAATTGAATGTAGTTTCTAAACTACTAAGTTTATTTAAAAATAAATAAAATCTATTTGGTGATAATTTGAAATTTCAATACAGTAGTACTTAAATTTCAAGGAAAAAATAAGAAGTAGGTGTATGTTTGACCACCCTAACCATAATAAAATGATAATATTTTTTTATAATATTTTATACATAAGTAGATGACTCATGTCCGAATGTGATGCATATTTTTTTGTAATTTTTTTCCAAGTAATATATAAATAATAGTTTATAATATATAATATATAATATAAATATTTATATATCCATTCTAATATATATTTTATATATTTATAATATATAATATAATTATATATTTATTTTATATTTATATTACAATAACTTTGTATTTTATGTATGTTATTGTATTTTATTATTTATAAATTATAATTATATAATATATGTATATATAATATGGTTTATAATATATAATATAAATACATAAATACTATATAAATATAAAATATAAATATATAATATGTTGTATTTTATTATATAAATACTATTTGATTGTTTAAAAAATAAATAATAAACTAACATTTTTAAATTTGAAGATTAAGGGGGCCACAATAAGCATCAACGCTTAGTGTGTTGTTTAAACTCAGTCCCTTCTCATCAGTTCACCATTATTTTTATAAAGGAATCTTCATTAGCGAAAGCTCCCCATGTAAAACAGATTGCATGGGTAGTTATATGGCTACAACACATCCAACAAATGAGGGGAAAATAAGAAATCGCTATATTGGAAGTCACTAAGCTCTTCATTGCACGTCAAAATTAAATCATTATAAATAAATATTCAAACTATGACAAGTCACATGTTCTTTAGATTTCTACTTTACTACCACTCCTAATTTTGGGAGGTGTAAGGATGTGGTGAAAGGAAATAAAGTAATTAGTTATTTTTTGATCTTGAAATATTTGCGTATAGATTCAAAACATAAAGCAATGCAAATGAAAAATGAAAGTTGAAATCAAATTGACAAAAAACATTGCAAATGGAAATAGAATGTTCCTATCAAGTTGGAAAATCAATATTTATTTGACTTTTATGTGATAGATGAGATTTTGAAGGATTTCACCTCATATGCTAAACAACAACTAAAACTTGTTTTTGACAACTCAATAGCTCTTTACAAACATGAGACTTGTTTCAAATTCAAAGCTCACACTATATGTAGTTTATTGACTAATAAATCACTTATTTATTTATTGTATTTTTATTCAAATAAGTGTCAACTTCTTCAATGTTTGTAATCATACTTCTATTACCACATACAAACTTCCTTATCTCCTTATATCTACTTCCCTTCTATCTATACAGTGAAATGTTTGTAATTCTATATAAGTACATTCTTTATAATAAATAATTTCATCCTTGTCATATTAAGCAATTCATATAATATTTATGTTGTTTACACTAAAGATAAGAATTCCACAAAAGATTACTTATTCTTCTATATCGATCTTCAGACCTTCTTATCTCTTTCTTTGGTATACCATTTCCTCCTATATATATATTATTGGCCAAACCTCTCTTTTAACTGAGGGTTAGCACTTCCCATTCAAATTTAAAAGCTTTGAAAAAAAAAGCCAAAAGATATTTTCATCTATAATTTACATCTAGAGCCTGTATTCTCTATACCTTTTAAAATTATAGTTTTCATTATAAACTTCATGGATCCCAAATCATGGATTAGAAAAGGAAATATTCAACCATCTCTTAACGACAAACCTCTTACACAAGTAATCTCGGCATGTATCTTCTTGTAGGAACCGTAGACTTGTGGGAAAAACGTAGCAACGAAAAGGGAAAAAGGAGATAAAAGTGCAATTATCTATAGCAATCTCTAGAGCGAAATCCTACTCACTCTTAACATGAGTGAATGGTAAATATCAAACTGATTCTCGAAAGAAATATCATACTATACCGTATTAGACGTTCTCTTTTAGAGGCTAAGTGACAGACGATCGTGCCTCTTCTTTTCGACGCATCCCTCGACAACAACCTACCACTATTTTTAGCAGCAAACTCTGTAGGTCGAGTGCAACAAAGAAGGGGTTTCTGATTCTATTTTGTCATAGTATATAGCAACTTTCTATGTGTAGATTGGATATTAACTTGGACGTCTTCAATTA
The DNA here is from genome assembly GCA_007258455.2 of Sequoia sempervirens. Taxonomy (NCBI): domain Eukaryota; kingdom Viridiplantae; phylum Streptophyta; class Pinopsida; order Cupressales; family Cupressaceae; genus Sequoia; species Sequoia sempervirens. The sequence continues at coordinate 3,300 of VDFB02255704.1, forward strand.
GTGCCCCCATCATTTGCAAATTAGCCACGCCTCACTCACACGGCTTGTACACTAAGTAAGAGTGGCCATTTTTTGCGGGCTCAAATATATTGAGGAGATTCTCCACTATTTTGGTGAGAAGAGTTGTGGACTAATTAGATGGCTCTATGGTGGGGATTTCAAGGATCCTAAAGCTGAAAGAGAAACCGTTGCCTTTTTTTTCTTCTCTTTTGAATTTTTTCTAAGCAATCTTTTTTTGTATTCAGATCGGTCTGGAACGATGGCTGTGTGATGATATCTTCTTCTGAACTGAATTGGCAAGGACAAGGCCTCGACAATGCCAAGAAAATAATGTTGAAAAAAAATTGAGACATGGAAGTCGAAACTGGAATGAGGGAGAGAGAATTTGACTACAAGTAAAGCTTACTGTATGACGAAAGAAAAACCTTTGCTTGCCATTGTTTCTCCTTACAGAATCTCTCGACCCCTCACTACGAGCTCATCACAACTCTAGAGTGATGTCAAGCATCTTACTAGCAATCGACCTACACATTATTTTTGGCGAGAGCCTTCAGAGAAAATACCCCGTCGCCATTCCTGATGCCATCAAGCTCTATGGATTTTCTAATGAATGTCAACCACACATTGCACCAAAAGACTCGGGGTCTCCTCATTTTGGTGCCTTGTATTCATCACAACGATCTCCCACAAATCGACGATTTGGTGGAGAAAACCAACTTGGTCAACTCTCCCCTTATTTTACATGTGTTGTTATGTTAACATTAGATGCTATTTGATATGTTGTTGATGAATCATGTGATCCTCCATAGCATGAACTCTTGGTGACACCTTCAATGATGGTGTGATGAACTATGGAAGGAAATGTTATACCACCATTCTACTAATGGTAGCCAATCTACCCATTGAGATTGTTTATTTGAAGTGAAACAACGTAGATATCCTTCCAAACACTTATTAACAACCTCTATTTGCCCATCAGATTACAAATGGTATGAAGAGCTATGAGCTAATTGACTACCCAAACATTTGAATAAATCTATCCCAAATTTACTAGTAAGGATAGGATCATGGTCACTACCAATAACCTTAGGTATACAATATAGCTTTTGAATATTCTCCAAAATTTCTTTTGCCACTATACTTGTTATAAAAGGATGTGATAATGCAACAAAATGTGCATATTTAGTGAGGCGATCCACTACTGCCATGATAAAATTCTTACCATTAGATCTTGGAAGCCCTGTGATGAAGTCCATAGAGACCTCTTCCTAACGTTGGCTAGGAATAACTAACGATTGTAAGCGACAAGGTTTCTTAATTGTCTCCCCTTTATTTTGTTGATAAACTAAACATTCAGCCATAAACTTTTGAATATCCCCTTTTAGCCCTTCCTAAAAGAAGTCTTTCTTGACCTCATGATATGTCTTCAAAAATCCTAAACGATCACCCACTAGAGACTCATGTATCTATGTGAGAATCTTTTGTATGAGAGAGGAATTCTTGCAAAGATACAATTGCTCTTTATACCACAAAGTATCTCCCCTCCAACAAAATTTATCTAAACTACTAGGAGCACTCTATAATTGTTGAATGAGATTACTAGTAGCCACATCATTTTTCCACTCTTCTTTGACTTCTTCTACCCAATATTCTTGTAATATTGAAAGGGAATACAATAAAGCTTCATCCTTCTCATCCTTCTACTAGTTATTTTTTTAGAACCAAACTTAATCTTACTATACACCTATCAATTTGCCAAAATTCAACAATAAGCATAGGCAAGGATTGGCCAACGAAAAGTAAAGGATTGCTAGGCCTCTACTTCTACTCTTTGGGCTCAGTGAAACCTAGGAGGGTGATCCTGACAATGTTTATATGATACTCTTGTGTCATTTTATCATGAACATTGGAACAAACAGATGCATTCCCATCAGATGCATATAGACAAAATTATCTAAGGATTTGGTTGAACCTTTAATGAATTGTTACCTAAAGCAAGGAATGAGTGGTACTCTCTACCACATTACTACAATTACAGGTGTACATTAGAAATTGTAACTAAGATTGGTATTCTTTCTCAGGTACATGCATGCTCACTAACATCAAAGATAACCAAATAAAATGGACCAATGCCTTATCTATGGGTAATGGAATCACACTTGTAGTAAACTATAATACATCAGCAATGGAGATAAATATTTAAAGACTATTGTGTATTACTTTTTAACACACAACTCGATGCATCAAGAAATAGAAACTCCTTAATAATCCTTGAATTTCACTTACAAATCTATGATCACATTTAAGAACTTATTTATCTCTTTGAACTAAAGCAGAAATGAAATCACACATTCAATCAGAGTGATTGAAGAAAAATAAAAGAAATTTGATCCCTTTATTCATAATTTGAAAAGAAAAATATAGAGGAGAGAAACTAATTCCAAAATTTCCATTATCCCTCATATTCCATTGCTAGTGTATAACCATTATGTTCATTACAAATCTGAATACATTCATAAGACTCAATGACAATCTATTTCTCTCTTCTTGAAAATACAAAACAACTCTTACATGAGCTCAAAATTTGCTTAACCATCAAAAGACCTATGTAATTGGCCGTGAATTCCCATTTGTAGAAACAAGGGAGCAACAAGCATTAGGCCAAATTACAATTAAAGTCACATTTGTATTTGACATACATTCCATTTTAATTTCAACATTCCCCAGACAGCTATATTTGCACCTTTGAAAATGGGGGGAAAGCATATAAGACAAAAAATATTTTCATTTGATGAAGAAGATACACCCGCCTTCCAAAAGGAATCTTTCATTCATTGCAACAACACTAAAATATCTTCTTCATGAGCAAAAGTATTATCCACGTGCATGCCCAATAAACAAAACTCAAAGCATAAAAAGCAATTGAAAGATATAAAACCGACCCATCCAAGTCAACACTTGTGCCACCAATTTCAATGTTGGGGAGAGAATAATATTTTTCAATTTACTTCAACAAAAGCCTAATTTATACTATTTTTAGGCTATGCATTGTTTCTTTACCATCCGTTAATCACCATGGTTGCAGGTTGCACTCACCACCTCGTAGCTACAAACCATTCCTCTAATACATCCAAGTATTTGTTCTTCCAAGCCTAGAATTTGTCCTCAGAGGGCCAATTGAAACTCACGACTCTATCAACCTTTTGTCTATAAGGTGAATATTTGGTAACAACTTGTCTAGCTTCCTTATCAAACTCTTCCAAGACAACCTCTACATGGGCCAACATATCCATATTCCTCTTTAGCATACCCATATCATGCTCCTGAAAAATCAAAGCAGCTTGACTTGAAATGACCTCATTAGTCTCCTTTCTCCAGTCCTACAAGGTTTTGATGTTACCATCATCTCTTAAAATAGATGGTAGGAGACTATGGTTTCTTTCATTAAAATTCTTGACCAATTCACTTATCCTAGTCTCCAAAGGCTCTATATTACCCCTGAACTCCTGAATTTCATTCACAATTTGAATGGTGGGCTTAAGATTTTTAGGGGGGTTAATATCCTGTTTGGCTCTGATAGACATCATTCTCAACTCTTGCAACCTGGGGATCCATGACTCCATAAGCATAATAGCTTTCTCCTTATCATTGTCAAAATTATTTATAACAAACTTCATGGAGGAATAACTATCATGAATGTTGTTCAGTCTATTAATAACCCCTTAGTTTAAGTGCTTCAAGACTATAGTGACAATCTTCATATTATTGACAAAGATTTCCCTATTATGATTGTCACATTTTTCTCTATAATCATTTAGCTTCTTAAGCAACTCCTCCTTGCTTGCACCTTCGTCTGTCTGTGGTACTTCTGATGTATCTGGATCTACCACTGAAATGGGTATAGTTCCCATATTGTATGGCACAATTTCCCAAGAGTAACTTGCTGAAGGGGTATAATCAGTAGGTGTTAGCTCATGTGAAGTTGTAGGGGAGGCAACATCAGTCCACTTTTGTTCTCCTAATTGCCAGTTTTGCAATTTCTCCTTCAACAATGCTATCTCTATTTGCAACTGCATCTTTTATTGTTCAGTCTTTCCATAATTAATCAAGTCATTGTATTTCTTCCTAAACTACTCCCCCATAGTCACTGACTCCACTATGGCTTTTGGGTATGTGCAGGATCATCATGGAAAAAATAGGGCCTTAAGTGGCAAAAAATTTATAAAAATCAGAGTTAGGAAACTTGACGTAAAAATTTGAATAAGTTATCTATATTATTTAAAAACTATGTAAGAATATAATTTGTAGCAAATTGAATGTGGTTTCTAAACTACTAGGTTTGTTTAAAGAATAAATAAATCTATTTGGTAAAAATTTGAAATTTCAATGCAGTAGTACTTAAATTTCATGGAAAAAAGAAAGAAGTAGGTTTTTCTGACCACCCTAACCACAATAATTTATGATAATATTTTTTTATAAGATTTTAGATATAAGTAGAGGACTCATGTCTTGATGTGATGCATATTTTTTTGCAATTTTTTTCCAAGTAAATAATTAATTATGAATTTTTTTATTACAACTTTAAAAAAATATAAACAACTCGTATGTCACCACATTAACAGGAAACTTTATGAAATTCAATTTTTATTTTTAATCCTATTGAGTATGCAAAGCATAGAATGTGACACATTTTTGGATTCAAAATGTGATACCCTTGAAGCTATATATTTTTTTCAATCAGCCTATCAATTGGGACTTTAGTCGTAATTTGAATAGAAAATGAATAATAATTACTTATTAAATTCAAAGTAAAGTATAATTTATATTGGTGGAAAGATGAGAATCTCCTTTAAAAACCCTTTTCATTTCATCAATTTTGTGTAAAAAAAATTTGTCAGCCACACACCCATCATATTGCCACTTTTTGGCCCATCATGATCCTGCACATACCTTTTTGTAAATTGAGGAACATTCACTAACATTGTTACTGCCTCAAGAGCTAATGTCTCTAAAACTCTCTTTAGCATCAAGCCTCCCTTGTAGTCTGGTGCATGCTCTGCAATGTCAGGTTTTCTTATACTTGGAGCTAAGGCCCATATAGCCAATGTATCCCACTGGTCACTAAATGCAAATCCTTGCAACACGCAATTGTAGCTTCCTCCTTTGAATTATAGATAGGTCTATCACACCTTTTTATCATTTCAAAGGCAATAACAGAGGCTAGATTTCATTCTGGCAACAACAAAACACCACTATTCCTTACTAGCGCTTTGCCTTCTTCTGTAGTCATTCCATGAAATTTAGCTTTTGTTTCCTTTAAGACTTGTGCTTGACTAGTTTCCACAAGAAACTTTGGATGAATACTTCTTTGCTTAGCCACAGGAGTAACATATTCATCCTTCTTAGCCCTGTAGGAAAACTCCATGAAATCTTGGGATTTTACAAATGAATCATCATCCATGAATCTTTCGCATGCTTCCATCGTAACATCATTAGTGTTATTTATCCCAGTGAGGTCAGCCTTGCTCAACCTCATACCCAATTGTTGTGGTACAATCATTGTCAGTGCAAAAGGCATTCCCTATTGCATTTCATGCTCAGATACCCAGATTTCTTCATCAGATTCATCATCATCATAATCCACCAAACCTATTGATTTGACCTTTTGCTTTTTTAATGGTGTCTCTTTTAGTGGTGAGGCATGTTGTCATGGGGAATCAACATCCACAACTTGAGGCTTAGTTGACCTTGAAGGAGATGGTGGTGGCATTTGTGGAACATGAGAAGAATCTCTTTCCTCCCCTTGTTGAGAGGAAGCAACAACTACATCATCTTTCTTTTCTTTGTTCTTCCTCCTTATGAAAAAATCTATTTTCTATTCCTTAGGAGGTTGATTTGTAGGCCTTTCCTCCATAATAGGGATTTCTTCTCCACCCTATTCCTCTTCCATGGGGGCTTTCCCCTTATCTTGAATTATCCTTTCACCTTCAAGGTGACCAACCACTATTTCAAAATTCTGGAACACATGTTCCATTCTCTGCATTATATTGGCGATTTCTGCAAGAGCAGTGAATTCAGGGTCCTTTTTCCTTACCTTTATTTGCATTTTGTTAAAATCAATCCATTTTTCTTTTCTATCATCCTACTCCAAAAGATCAAAGATATTCCTTATTACATCCTAAGGGTACTGGAAAATATGCTCAAACTTGGAACTCATGTTCCTCAACTTTAACCAGGCTATGAAACCTTCAGGATCATGATATTCCCTTGCCCCTGCTCTTTTCACATGAAATTTTTTGATTATATCATTTATATTATTCCAACCTCCTTTAATCATTGTAAAATCAGAAAAGCATGTGTATGAAGGGAATAATGTTCCTTTTCCCTAATCCTTCAGATGATTTTTCTCCACACATCACAACTAGTACATCACCTCAAGAAACCCAATTCTTTCTGGCACACATATAGGTAATAAGTGAGGTGAGACAATAGCACCATACACTATCAAACCAGTATATGTAGGATAAGGGATAACATCTCCCCAATTATGATCAACCCCTAGTTAAGGCATCCTATCCTTAGATCTCAAGAGATCGTGCAGGGCCTTGGGAACTCTTGGTACATTCATAGCCAAAGCTCTTCTCAACTCAGAGGCAAACAAATTCTCAAATATCACATAGTCAAAATTTCTGTCATCTTCCTCTAGGAAAATGGTCCAACATTGGACCGCAAATTCCAAATTACCCACTATCCTATCGAGTGCCATATTCTTCCCAAAGTAAGGTGCACCTTTAAATAGAAACATGTCCATGAGCAGTGAATACTAGCTCAATCTTACTCCCACCTCACCCTTCTTCAAATTTACCAGACCCTTATGAATTTTCTCTACAAGAAACCCCCATAATCAAATATCATGCAATAATGGGGGTATTGGATGTGGTCCACCATATACATCCATGCCATGGGTATTCCATTGACCGGGTCATAGCCAATTATCTGAAAAATGGAGTAGAAAGTTCTTTGGAAATAAGGGACAAAATAATTAATAGGATATGGTTCTTTATCAAATGGTCCCAATGTAACCTTTTGGCCCCCAATCTCTGCTAAGTATTTTAGCAATATATGGACTTTAAATGAATTTTTAGTCTTCTCATATTCCTCCCTAAGAGCATTTTCATTTATCAGAACCAGGTCCTCACTCCATTCAGTGAGACGTAAAATACGAGCAATCTCTTCCTTAGTGACTGTCAATTCCGTCAAAGGACCTCACACTCCCGCTGACTGGGTCATAATTGACAACTATTTCTTTTAATAAATCAATATCCAGGTATACATTTGGTACAATCAACTTTCCCAAGTCAAGATTCTAGGGGTTACCAACTAGAACACCATAATTTCTATTTCCAAACCAACCATTAAACAATTTCCATCCAGTGCAAGGAAATGTGGCATCCTTAATAGTACCATACTTGTCGACCAAGCCCTCAACTACTTGTGTACCCCAAAAAAGCAATTGACCCTTAGGTTTTTCATTGGTTACGGCTGGCAGTTGGTTAGCTAGGTCCTTACTCAAAGGACTTTAGGAGCCAAAGGCTTCCATTTTTGATGAAGATGCTTTCACTTTAGGAGCCATGACTCAAGGGTTTTTATAAAATAGGGTTTCTAATTTCACAAAGTAAAACATACGACCTTGAACAAGGGTTTGACACAATAATAGCAATGCAAGACCAACTAATTGTTTGAAATGAATGTCAAACCTTAAAAGAAATGTAAAACCAAGAAAACCCTAGAGACCAAAATGATAAAGAGAGTATAATTGAGCAAGTTTTCAATAATTTCAAAGGTGGGATAGTTTAGCAACTTACTACCTTGGTGCGAGCATCAAACCTTAACTCTAACATCGAATAAGCTTGAAAATGCAACACGAGATTCCCTGGATGCATGGAATTCTTTCATCAATTCTCAGTTGTGCTTTAAAATAAGTTTTAAAAGCCTTACGACTCTTAATTTGGTAGCTCAACATCCTATCTACCATTATGGCTTTCTCACATGAACTAGAGCGGCTCAATTTCCCTTGATCTCAACTTTGAATACTGTCTATTGATATTGCAACAAAATGAAACAATCATCTATTCAGATTGACACAACTTAGTTTGAAAAAGTTGACTATGAGCACTCGTTTCCATCATCCAACCGAAAATAGCCACGTGGAGCCACTTCCCAATGATCTGTGGGCTCCACAATCTCATTGTCACTGAAACAAGACACCATGCATCAACTTCCCTGCTTCCACATGAATCTTAACCCTCGTGTAGCTTTTATCAATGGGAAGATGCGAAAGGGCCAAGATTAAATCTCCCACCTTCAACATGCATGTGTCTTAACACGAGATCACATTCCTTTCCACATAATCCTTTGGAATGTCCGATGGCTAGGATTAAAAGATCCATTTATTATTACAACACGTGCCTCTAAAAATCCCTTTAGCAATCAAAACTTTAAGACCCACAATCTATGGCAAGATATTTCATTAATTTTCCTCCATTTCCTAATGTTTCCTTTGTAGCTCATGTGACACCACATGATATTCTCCCGCTTCCCTATTGAGAGATAGGAGGTGGAGGTGGGTCCCCCACAGGAAGGAGAGGAGTGGTTAGGATTGAACCACATCACCCCTCCTCAACTGTCAATCTCATCTGGATAGAGATTTTACTTCCTCAAAGCCTGTTGGGTCCCATGGAAAAATGTCATCCACCCACTACCCTGTGATAATATTTAAAGGAAAAAATAATTTGAATGGGGAGGTGGGGGATGATCCAGATGTAGCCATGTCACTTCATCACCACCTTCTTACTTTTCAACAATGTTGGGCCCTATCATGTAGAAGATACATGGCGCTCACCCACCAGATTGTGATAATATTTTAATGCAAAATGAAACTGAACGGGGGTGCGGGGAATGGATAGGATGTGCTCTCAAAAATTGAATGGTCCCCATAAAATAGGAAATCTACACATGCCAATTGTTAGTTCATAAAAAAGGGACATTGCTAGGTGAATGATGGGCGAGGACATAAAACCCAAGGATAAAACTTAGGAACTACAAATATTTTGATGATTTTTCACCCACATAGTATAAAGGAAATATTTTATTAAGATGATGGGGTCTGTGCAAGATAATAGGGGTCCAAAAAGTGGCGATGTGAAAAAAAGGTGTTTTTAACATGCCCAAAAATGCGAAATTCATGCCTTTGACTTTTTGCAGGCCTAAGTACAATATCTATTTTGGTTTGGTAATACCAAACCAAAATGAAAATGAATATCCATTTCAAAATAGATACCCATTTAGTTTAAGTCAGAGTTTATAATTTCATCAGGTCTGGCCCCGACCAATTGTTTTATTTTATATATTATAATAAATTTTTAATATATTTATCATATACATATTAAATTAAAAAACATTCTACTAATGTTTATTTTTTATATAAAATGTAGAAAAATAAGGGTCCTGACCCATTAACACAAGGAAACAACGGCCATCCACAACAGATAAACACTAACAACACAATGATAGTAGGACAAAAAACCAAGCCATCACCTGAAGTAGATCATATTAAAAACATATAAGAAAACTATCAACCAAACTAAAGCTACTAGATATGTCCATCATGTTAGCATAATATAAAACCACCAACGATCTAGACCACGAAGGGTCATACCAGTCATAGAGGAGAATAAACATAGAATCAAATTCTTAAGCAAATAAAAGATAAACGAAGGCTGCTTTAGCCAATCCCAGCCAAAAAACCAAACCCCGCTAAAAACTAATCTTTTTTCCCACTGCATGGCTTAACAAGAGTTATGGTAGCCTAGTCTTCAGAGAGGAACTTAAACAGTTCCTTGCTAGAAAGATCTTCCTCCACATCGTTTGCATCCATGTCCTTCTACAACATACATAATGTAGTGGCAAACCTGTCATAATCTTCAAGGAAAAGCGAGTAACATCCAACAGTTTTTTATCCAAATTCTCAATTTTGTTCTTCAGAGTGTCCACCTCCTCCCAGACAACATCCTATTTACTATGGGCTTCCACCATGGGAGCCTTTCCCTCCACAATGTTGGAGGTGTGACATTTGACCTCCTTAATTTTGATACTGGCAGGGCCCCTTTTAAGGCTTTCAAAAACATGGGAGGAGCTACTAGCAGAAGCTGAGACATCCACCTTCGCCACACCATTTTCCTCCTTACTTCTACTCTCACTCCCATCCCCATTTTTAGAATTTGAAACCTCCTTAAAAATCTTCCCTTTTTCATGCATGGTAACCTGTCTATTAGACCGACGAGTGGAATTAGTCTCCTCGGTAATCTCAATGTCAGAGTCGATTTGGTGGAGCCAAAATTTGGTCTTCTTGGAGGCTTTGGCCTTACCATGTGGGGTGGGGGAAATGCATTTTTTCTCTTTGCTTTCCACCACAGGCCCCAGAGAGGGGGAGGTGTCCTGTGGAGAAACCTTCAAGGCATGGTTTTTGATACATTTCTTCTTGCTTGGGCTAGGGGTGTCCATAATGCTAGCTGATGGGGGGCATAAGAAACTGGAGCCTCTTCAATAGAGGTGGGTTGGGAAGCATCAACAACAGTAATGGGTCGAGGAGGGAAAAGGTCTAAATGGAAGTGGTAAAGCCTAGAAATGAGCCCTTGGTGAAGGATGGTGAAGTTTTTATTAGAATTCATGGCTTCAATTGCATCAAACACAGTACTCTCAAGGGAGTGCATAAGAAAAAATGGGAAGGAAATATTTTGGTGATTCCTAAGGTGATTGAAGAAATTAAAATGGTAGTATTAATACAGACCATACCTCCCTTCAAGGTTGAATTATTTCATCACCAGCATGCAGACTCTATCCCACGGCTCAGGAAGCTCCTCATGGTCATACCCACCACACAATTTGACCAATTTCTCCTCACCTCAGAAGAATAGGTTGAGACTGGTCTAGTCAATAACCTTGGTGGTTTTCTTCCAAGTACGTCCATCCAACATGAGGCTCGTAACCCTGGCGATGACATCTTCATTGATGTAAAAGGAGATTCTATCGATAGTCACCCTTCTATTCTTCTAAGAGGTCACAAATTGTTTGGAAAGACCCTTGTCATGGATAGTCATAAATTCTAGATACTAAGAGATACCACCTTCCCTGCATATATGCCAAATAGTATTGTCGGCTTTCCATTCATCACACTTATCGGGCTCCACATGCACATGGTCCCAACTCATAGCTCCAACACACTCGCCATGAAAAACCAGAATAGTGCCAGAAGGAAAACTAGGTGGTCAGATACAAAGAAAACCAAGAATAGAAAACACCATATGGAAAAGGCCAGTAAAGGGTAACTTGTAAAACCAATAAATATGTTAATAAATGCTTTGTCCCATCACCAGCACAGGCCCAACAGTTGCCTCGTGCAAGAATTCCACAGCGCTTTGAGAAATGATATCAGAGAAAGATCCAAACAACTCAAAAAATTGAACCAGATCCTCCAATCTGAAAAGGTCATCATTATCATCGAGGGGGTTCAAAAAATGATGACCCCATCATTCATTAAGATTAAAATGGCTAGTTCCATTAGCGAACCAAAACAAGTCGTACATGAAACGCATAAAATCCTTCCCAACACTCTTCCCGCCCAACGACCAGTTATTTGAATAAGAACTCCCGCCATCATTACTAAGAAAAGTTAGTAATAGCCACATTAGGTTAGAAAGGAAATTTTTAAGAATCATGGCTAATTTCATTAGAATACTTTCGTAGAAGAGCTCTAGCCAAAGGAGGTAAAGACTCTTCTTTCCTCCAACACTGCAATGCTTCCCTGTCAAACCCAGCAGTGGCCAGACTGTTAGCAACCGTAATTCCTTCTCTATAAACATACTGAATGGTGAACTCCTAAAGTCTAGTAAGAAGGGAGTGGATATCTTCAATTACCCCTAGAATGGCCCAGCTATCAGTCATCATACCTTTCGTGGCTTCCATGATCAACAACGAGTCACCCTCAATTTCCATGGACTTAACACCAATCGACAACACTACTTTGAGGCTCCACAGGAGGGCCATACCTTCAGCCTGATTGCAAGTGTGGTATTTTAAACTCCCTGAATAGGTTGCAACTAAACAACCATTATTTTCATGGATAATACCACCTCCCGTAGCTTTCCCAACTCTGGACGCCCCATCAAAATTCAGCTTTAACTAGGGTGGTTTTGGAGTCTTCCATTTCGTATTGTTCTTGACAATATTCTTGGAGTTATCAAACTTCTAGAAGTCGCTAGGAAACTTCCAAAATTTGGCTATAATTTTATCCCAGTTCATAGGAGGGCAGTTGGGGGTTTTCCTGTGGAAAACCAAGATATTATCAAGGAGGAGTTTATTAATGATTATCAACAAACTATCCACATTGTTCTCCTTTTCTTTGAAGATCTTGTTATTCCTTTCTTTCCAGAGACACCAACAAATGTGAGGGGGAATAAGATGCCATAATTGCCTGATTAAGGGGTGTTTAGAAGGGAACCTCTAATTAAGGACAAATTGATGAATATTCTTGTCAAACACCCAAAGGATGTTGATATTTTGTAAGACGTTCTACCAAACTTGGGAGGCATATTGACAGTGGATAAAGAGATGGGAAATTGTCTCCTCCTCCGACTTACAGAGGGTGCACCAGTTGGGAAATTGAAATCCTCTTTTGTCCAAGTTGTCCACAGTCAAAATTTTACCATGATTGGAGGCCCACCAGAAGAAATTGATTTAGGGGATGAGTTGAGGGTTCCACACCTTCTTACAACAGTACTCATCACCATCTAACTTAAGCAATAGATGATAAGCAGACATGATAGAGAAATCCCCTGACTGATTCTTAGACCAGACAATCCTGCCCTCCCTAGGAAAGAGAGGAAGTCTTGTCTTGTTTAAAATAACCTAAAGCTTAGCAACCATATGGAGGAGGTCCAACCTATCCAAGAAACTCAATTCCAACATTTTCCACTTGGCTCTAGTTAAAGTATAATCCACAATAGAAGAACCAATATGTTCCTGAGCATGATCCCTCAAGATGTTGAAATTGCTATTAGCAAGGGGTCTTCCCCCAAGCTAGCCATCCTCCCAGAAATGCATTGATCTCCCACACCCTATTTTCCATCTGATACCTTCCTTCAAGAGAGATCTACATTTTAGAATATTATGCCAAATTTTTGATCCTGACGGGAGACCCATCAGATCTAGGGCCCTTGAGAAGTGTTCCTAGTTCAAGTATTTAGCCCTCATTTTGGTATTCCATTCAGCCTTTCCTAGCATAAGATTCCAGCCCACCTTAGTAATGAGGGATTTTTTCAAATTGGTGATCTTTCTGATTCCAAGAGCTCCTTGACTTTTAGGATGGAAGACGGTTTCCCAGTTCACAAGAGCCAACCTTTTTCTCTCTTCAACACTAGTCTACAGGAAGGATATTTGTATTCTTTCTAATTTTTCAGCCATAGACCCCAAAATCTAAAAAAGAGATAGGAAGTAGATTGGGATTCCTTGGAGGGAAGCCTTGAGAAGTTGCAGTTTACCAACATTACTAAGGAGGGTACCTTTCCATCTCATGAGCTTCTTTTTCATTCTTTCTAAAATGTTATTCCAAAAACTGTGAGTGACCTCTTTAACAGTGAGAGGTAAGCCAAGGTAAATTCCCAGGAGAGAAGCACACTAACAACCCAATATAGAAAGAATATTAGCTTGGAGATCAACTTTGGTATTGAAAAAATAGATAAATCTCTTATTATAATTTATACATTGCCTAGAGGCATCGACATAATTTTGTAAACGACATTTCCATTCTCTAGCCTCAACCACATAAGATTTTCCAAAAAGGAAGGTATCATCCACAAATTGTTGAAGAACAAAGGGAGGGAGGGTGGAGGCAGCCTGGATACCCTGTATTTTCCCAGAGTGAAGAAAGGATAAGAAATTCCTACCAAGGACTTCCACAATCATAATAAACAGGTGAGGTGATAGAGGATCACCTTGTCTAATTCCTTTTCCAGCCTTAAAGAACCCCCAATGGATCCCATTGACCATAATAGAATACTGGATAGTCTCCATGCATTCTTTAACCATCCCAATAACCTTATCATTACCCAAATTTGGAAAGAACCGAATAGAGGAATTTCCATCTGATTCTATCATAGGCCTTAGAAATGTTTAATTTGAATGCCATACCTTGATTTTTTATTTTTCTAATGGAGTGGATTATTTCATGTGTCATAATAGCAACATCAAGAATTTGTCTTCTAGGGACAAATCCATTTTGGCATCTACTAATAATCTTATCCAACAGTGGCTTAAGCTAGTTAACAAGGACCTTAGAAAAGATATTGTAAACAGTGTTGCAAATACTAATAGGTCTTAAATCAGCCATATGCTTTAGCTCCTGCATTTTTGGAACTAAGACAATGAAGGTATTGTTCAACTTTTTTAGTAGTTTACCAGTTCTGAAAAATTCTTTGACATCCATAACCAAATCAAAGCTGGCAATGTCCTAGTATTCTTGAAAGAAAGTTGAGGGAAAACCATCAGGTCTTGGGGCTTTATAGGCACCCATAGCGAAAAAAACCATCTTGACTTCCTCCTCTAAAACAAGGGCACAGAGCTAGGATTTGTCCACTTCACTGATACTAGAAGGGAGGTGCCTTAGGAGTTTGTCCTGCACATTAGCAGAAGGGGTGGTACCGGCGACTAAGTAAATCTATCTAAAATAGTGCTCTGCAATTCCTCCAATTTCATCAGCGTCCATAATCTCTTGATTTTCTTCATTGATCAGACACTTGATGGTGTTTCTGTTTTTGTGCCTACAAGCTATCCTATGGAAAAAGGTAGAGTTCCTATCACCCTCTTTTAGCCCCTGAACTCTAGATCTCTGTTTCAAAAATATCTCTTCTTTACTTAAATGATCTTTCCACTTCCTCCTCCTCATGAAGAGTTTGAAGGGGAAAGCCCCTGGCCATAAGATTTTTCACTTTCTCAATCTTGTCCTTGATCATCTTTTTAGTTTTAAAGAAATCACCAAAAGTAACTCTAGACCATCCCTTAACCTCTTTTCTAATGAGGTCTAGCTTTTGGGAAATTCTATACATTGCAGTACCTTGAATTGGATAGCACCACCAATCCTCAATAAGCTTTCTAAAATGTTAATGTGACATCCACATAATCTCAAACCTAAAAGGGTGAGGGCCATCGAATGGCTTAATTATCCACTAGAGAATAATTGGGCTATGGTCAGAAACAGTTCTAGGGAGAGAAGCAAGAGAAACATTGCATCCCATATCCAAACCTGTAGAGACAAGAACCCTATCCAAATGAACCTGAATAAGGTGGTTACCTTTTCTATTGTTAGACCAAGTAAAAGGATTACCATGTAAATCTAAATCAAACATCCTAGACTTGCTGATAAAGTCTGCTAGATCATTCATGCTATTAGAATAGTCCATAAGGCCACCAATCTTCTCCGAAGGGAAAAGGGGGGAGTTGAAGTCCCCAACCACCATATACAAGGCATTTTTATCACTTGAAATTAAAGATAACACTTCCTCCCATATAGACTTCCTCCCCCCGTAGAGTTGGGGGGCATAGATGTTGAACAAATTCCAAGTGTGATTGTTAACCTTGAGGGTCACAACAAGGTAACTCTGAGAGAACGCAAAGACTTCCCCATCAACTTTTGTAGAGTTCCATAAAGTGGAAATACCACCAGAGGCACCAACCGCCTCACTGTAGAAGAAGTTGGAGCCCGATCAGATCTTGCTAGCAGTAACAAAAAAAGTTTGGTAAGTCATCTTAACCTCTTGGAGAAAAAGGACATTGATTTTGAGATCTACAATAAATTTCCTTAGAGCAAATTGTTTCTGAGGACTATTCAGTCCTCAAATGTTCCATGAAAGGAACTTCATTTCTTACTACAATGAGTTGAATCAAGGGTAGATTTCTAACCACTGGAAATATCCCTCGTAGTAGCTTTATGCCTTGATAATCTCTCTGAAGGTCTTCCAACTTTGCAATCAGCCCCCACATCCACTTTCTTATTCCTTATTTTTCTCTTTTGAGATTTCTAGTCCTCCCTAGTATCACCAGTCATCGGAGCATTAGTGGGAAAGGACTTAGAGTTCAGAGAGATGATGACAGTTTTAGTCACTTTTGCAACACAAACCTCCATATTATCCTATTGGGAAGAGATACACGAGGAGGTAGCCACTAGATTGGGTTTAGAAGGGGTAACTGGCCCTGACCCCATTGACTGCGGGGTAGAAATGATAGTCTCTAATGAAGGTACACACACAGGTTTGTCAGCAACAATAGAACCCAACTTCGTGCTTCCCAAGTCCAAACATACAGAGGAAAAAGGAGACTGGATAGTTTTTTCATCATGATTTTTTGCAAGGGGACTAGACGCCAGGCCGAGGTCCTTGAGATTCCTGAGAGAGGAGAGGTATCCATCCTCCAAGGGATCAGAGGAAGACAAAAGCTCCACAAAGTTAGCTTTATTCTTAACCCTAGGGTCAGGGGATTTCATCATTTCATACAATCCGTTAGTAAAAGGGTAATCATTCATTTCATTATCTTTTTCATTCTCCCCCCCATTACTGGTGCTCAGATCCAACTAAATCTTAAGCAAATCAGGAGGACAAGAAGGGTTCTTCCCTTTGGTATGGGGTTCCTTCGGAGCAATGCTTTTATAGTCATCAATAATATGGCCTTGTTTGCCACATTTCTAACAAAACAAGGTGGCATTCTCATAAATCAGAGCCTGGGTCCATCTTCCCCACTTGGATTTGAGGGTGATAAAGTTGGGGGAGCTTTGTTAATGGAGACATTAACACAAAAGTGAGCAAAAACCAACCTAGATTTTTCCAGAGCGACCGCATCTGCCACCACAAAGCTTCCAAAGGAGTTCCCAATCCATCGAAAGATCCTCTCATCCCAGAATTCCAACAGAAGGCCCGAAAGTCAAACCCAAACAAGGGCCATACGAATTGAGTTTCATAGAAGGGTCAAACCCCAGATTCCATTTAGCCAAATATAGGAAATGTTTACCATAGGCCCAAGCGCCCGAGAGGACGTAGATCAAATCCTCCTCTGCCATGAATGAACAGGAAAATACCACCAGGCATTGCCGAAACAAACACACTACCTTTCAGCTTCTAATGAGCATTAGCCCACCTCCGGACCATATCAATAATCATCCTAAAGGCCAAAAATATTCCCACCAAAGCAAGGTGAAGGGATGGGGAAACCTCATCCATGACCATGTCAGGAAGGAAAAGCTTGGATCCCTCCTCAATTTCAACAAGTTCAGGATGGAAAGTGTCAAGAGCATTAGATCTAGAGCTCGAAAGGATGTCCTTCTAGCAACTCTTAGGGGAGTCAACACCCTTGGTACAACCATTGTCCCCACCAGCGGGAGACCCAACAAGTGCATTGGAGTCAGAGGAAACAAACGTTGCATCCCCATATGTCACATGCAGACGAATCTTGTCCATATCGGGCGAGGGGTCAGGCTGGAGGGAGACAGAGGCCTCCCCATAACCTACAAGCATCGAGAAAATTTGAATACACGTGGGTGGGAAGTTGCAGAGCTTGCATACTAATGTTTGTTAATTTAATATTATATCATAATATATTTAATATATTATAATAATATATTTTATTATAATATTTATATAATATTAAATATTATATTAAATTTATTAAATTTTATGATTATATTATATTATAATATCAAATATATAATATATAATATAATATAATATAATATAATATAATTATAAAATATTATATTATATTATATTATATTATATTATATTATATTATATATATTATATATAATATAATATATATTTTACATAATATAATATATTATTATATTATTATACAATATTATATTATATTATATTATTAGATATTATAATATAATATAATAAATTATATTATTATAAAATAATATAATATGAGTTCAAATGTTATTTTTTAAAATTATAACACAAAAAATGGATATTTGTTTTATAACAAATATCCATTGTAAAACAGATATCCATTTTGTGTTTTATATTTTTTTAATATATAGTCAGTGTTTTTTTCAATGTATAATATGAAAATATAATATATAATATAATATATATTATAATATAATATACATTATATTATGTATAATATATATTATATTATAAAATAATATATATTATATTATTATATAATATAATATTATATTATAATATAATATAATATTTTATAATAACATTATATTATATTATATTATATATACAATATTATAATATATATAGAAAATATGTATACTTTTTTTTTGCTAGATAAAAAGCTGGGTAGGGCCAGCACCCGTCTATATTAAAATATCAAAGATAACAGTTAAAATGGTAATATACCAGCATTCGACAAGAATCTCTATGAATGCTTACTACTATTACTAGTTACAGACAAGTTGGTAGACTATTAAGAAGAGACCCCCCAAAGTAGCAGCAACTACTACCAGCCATTCCAAGAAGGCGATATATAATGATAAGCATGTTACATTCCAAGTGCTCCCAATGTTAGATCACCTTATATGCCACAAAGAGCTTTTTTTGGCAGCTCATCCACTAGTGCATTCCCTTCTCAATAAATATGGCTAATTTTAAAATCTTCCAAATCATCAATTAATGTCCTTATACTCGCCAACCATCTATGAATCTTCCAATTGGGGGTTGAGTTTTGGTGGATGGCATTTACAATGATCAATGAATCTCCCTCTAGATGTATCTTCTTTGCTCCGAGCTCCTTGCCCAACTCTAGACCTCTCAATGCCGCTCTGACCTCTGCAATGTTATTTGTTGCTATGCCAATGAATTCCCTACGTTTAGCAATGATTAATCCCTGCTCATCCCATGCAACACAACCAATCCCACTTGGCCCTGGGTTTCCACTGGAAGTACCATCAAAATTTATCTTAATCTAGCCTAGGTTTGGTGTTGTCCATTTGATTCCCTTCCGAAGATCCACCAGTTGTTCTGATCTTCTTGATCCTGTTAGCTTTGGGACCACCAGCCCTAAAAAATTTTTGGTTAACTCATTGTCCTAACTCGTAAAGACATTTTTCACATTAGAAGATTTGACTATAGAGTTCACTACTTCAACAATAGAGGTTTCAATCTTCTTAGCTAGCAGCTCCCTTGGCATCCCCAATTCCTTGAAGATTCTGCGGTTCCTTTCCTTCCAGATTTCCTAGATTACTATTGAGGGGGATATCTGCCAAATACATACAAATAAGTCTTGTTTCTTAATGACAGGCTAGCTAACGAACCAGTCCACCAACTCCTGAGGAAGGGGGCATGAAAGGTTTAACTTGGCTTGAATGAAGTTCCAGCAAAACCCCGCATATGGGCAGGCCAACAGGAGGTGGTTCACATCTTCCTCATGATTCTTATAGAGAGGGCATCTCCCTGGACCACTAATCCCAAATTTGGCCAAGCGGTCTTGTGTTAGAATCTTTTTCTGAATTGCCAACCAAGAAAAGACTTCGGCCTTGGGCATACCAAATTTACCCCACAAAAGTTTTTTCGGCCAATGTTTGTCATCCTCAATTGCTTCCCTTATCCTATATCCAATCTTCACTTTGTATTCCCCATCCATCGAAGCACACCACCTAATCCTATCTTCTTCTCCTGCAGCCGTCCATGTTCTGTATTTCAGTATGTCTTCCAAAATCACCTTTTGAGCCTGGGGGCATTTATCTCTGACAGTGATTTCCACTTCCATCTCAATTGACCATTCTCAGCTATGAACGAACCATAGTTATAGACTTCCTTTCCCCAGACACAATTTGTCTCTCTACAAATATCCTCCAAATGTGGAAGAGACTTGAGGGTCAGATGTCCCTCCTAGGAGTCCTCCCAAAATGATGCCTTTCTATCGTTGTTTACTTCCCATGTGATATGTTTGGTAACAATGTCTCTGCCTTCTAAGATAAAATTCCAAATTGTCGAGCCCCTTGGGGGATTCTGGATGGTGAATATTCTAATTGCATCATCTGTGTCAAGATATTTCTTTCTCAGAATATGAACCCACTGCTGATCCCCTTTGCAATAAATATACCAAACAAGCTTTGCACCCATTGCCAAGTTCATTAGGTGTAATTGTTTCACCCCAGCCCCTTTCGCTCCTTATGGTTTACATATCTTGTCCCAAGCCAACAATGGGAACTTCTAAAAGTCACTTGAGCCATTCCACAAAAATCTCCTCATAAGCTGAATCAGACCTTCTTCAGTAGCTTTGGGTAATTTCATGTAAGACATTGAATAAGCCAGAATGGTTGAGAGGACAACTTTTATCATCGTGACTCGACCAATTGAGGTGAGCCATTTCCCCTTCCAGCTCCTCAGTTTCTTCCTGCACTTGTTTAGTACTGATTCCCAATAACTTACCTTGTTTACCCCTGCAAACAAGGGCATCCCTAGAAACTTACCAGGAAGGTTGGCAATTTTTAGTCCCAGAATTCTTGCTAAATCCCTTTGAAGACTCAGCTGGACGTTGAGGAAGAAGACTTCGGATTTGTGCCAGTTGATATTCTGACCCGACACCAACCCACACTCATTCAACAATTTCTTGATGCACCTGGCCTCCACCCTGGTAGCAGCCCCAAATAATAAAGTATCATCTGCAAATTGATTGTGTGTCGATTTGTGTATCCCCGGGGCAACTTCTATACCCTTCCACTTACCTTCAGCCCTCATATGTGATATACTTCTACCAAGTGCTTCTGCCATGATGATGAAAAGAAAGGGAGATAGGGGATCACCCTGTCTGATTCCCCTTGAAGATTCAAAGAAACCTTGTGCTGCACCATTTACTAATATCGAGAATTTGGGTGAATTGATGCATCCAGTGACCCATTCCACCCACTCCTGTTGAAAACCAAACTTCTTCAGCACCTCCAACAGGAATTGTTGATCCACCATATCATACGCCTTAAGAATATCCAATTTGATGATCATATTGGGAGCTCTAGTTTTTCTTGCAGTATGAATAGTTTCATGTGCCACAATAATGCCTTTGAATATGGATTTTCCTGGGGAGAAGCCGCTTTGCTCCTCCAAGATAACTTTCTTAAGAACCTTCTTGAGCCAATTTGCAATGATCTTTGTTATTATTTTGTAAATTGTATTACAGAGAGAGATTGGTCTGTAATCTCCAAAGTTCTGCGGATCTTTCTTCTTGGGAACAAGTGCAATGAATGTGTGGTTGAAAGCCCCAAGCACTGCAAATCTTTCTTCTTCGGGAACACAATGCACATCCTTACCAATGATGTCCCAAAAGGCTTGAAAGAATTTGGCCGTGAAGCCGTCGGGTCCAGGGGCTTTATCAGCTCCTAGTTGAAAGGTTGCAGCCCTTACTTCCTCTAGGCTGATTGGCTCGTAGAGCCTTAGATTGTCCTCCCAATTGATCAAGGATGGGATCCCGTCCAAGAAATCCTCTCTTTCCCTTCTATTATCCAACGTAGCCTGGTTGAGAATTGTTTGGAAATACTGGACTGCTAGTTGATTCACTTCTTCTATGGATTGTGTTCTCGAACCATCCTCCTTTGTGACTTCAGTGATACTTTTCTTGACCCTATTTGTAAGTTCCATTCTGTGGAAAAACATAGTGTTCTTGTCCCCTTCTTTCATCCATACTTCCCTAGATTGCTACCTCCAAAAGGTCTCTTCCTTGGTCATAATCTCTTTCAACTCTGCTTTGAGTTTTAATTCTAGTTCATAATCAGTCCCATCCATTCCACTTTGAATCACTTTTTCATTTAGCTTGGAAACTTCTCCTTCAATCTGATCTTTCTCCTTGAATATATTGCCAAACTTCTCCTTGTTCTAGTCCTTCAATTTATTTTTGATATGTGCTAGTTTTTGTCTGAGTGTGTACATACAGGTATGGTTTCCCCCTCCCACTTCCTTCCACCATATTTCCATCAGATCAGTCAATGATGGGTCCCTGAGCCACATGTGCTCGAACTTGAAAGGGATGCCACCTTTGGGTACCTCGGGCTTTATATATAACTAAACAAGGAATTGGTCTGATCCAGAGAAGGGTAGGATGCTTGCTTCAAAAGAGTTTGCTTTTGGTCCCCAATTCCCCCTAGGAAGAATCTGTCCAACTTTTCTGCTATATGGGTGAAGCCTTTTCTCCGGTTAGTCCATGTATACTTACCATTCTTTGTTTGCATTTCCCTCAGCCCCCACTCCTCCACAAAAGCCTGGAAGTCCAATTGTACCCTTGACAAAGTTGGAGAGCCCCCCTGCTTCTCAGAGTTATCCAGAGTGGCATTGAAGTCTCCACCTAAGATAACTTGTGTCCCATTCTACATCTGCAGCCAGGCCCCAATCTCTTGCCACAACTCCCTCTTAGCATTGGTTGGTGTTGGTCCGTATACATTAGGGTATGTGCAGGATCATGATGGGCCAAAAAGTGGCAATATGATGGGTATTTGTAGGGTATGTGGCTGACAACTTTTTTTTTACCCAAAATTGATGAAATGAAAAGGGTTTTTAAAAGATATTCTTAGATTTCCACCAATATAAATTATTCTTTACTTTGAATTTAATAAATTATTATTATTAATTTTCCATTTGAATTATGACTAAAACCCTGATTGATAGGCTAATTGAAAAACATCTATAGCTTTCAAATGGTATCACATTTTTTGAATCTGAAACATGCATCACATTCTATGCTTCACATACTATAGGATTAAAAAAAATAAAATTGAATTTCATGAAGTTTTGACCAAGTTAAGGTGGTTAGACATACAAGTTTTTTATATTTTTTAAAAGTTGAAAAAAAAAAATCATAATTAATTATTTACTTGGAAAAAAATTATAAAAAAATATGCATCACATCCGGACATGAGTCCTCTACTTATATCTAAAATTTTATAAAAAAATACTATCATTTTATCACAGTTAGGGTGGTCAGACAGACAACTATTTCTTACTTTTTCCCTGAAATTTAAGTACTACTACATTAAAATTTGAAATTTTAACCAAATAGATTTTTTTCTTTTTAAAATAAACCTAGTAGTTTAGAAACTACATTCAATTTGCTATAGATTCTATTCTTACATATTTTTGAAATAATATAGATAACTTATTCAAATTTTTACGTCAAGTTGCCTAACTCTGATTTTTCTAATTTTTTTGCCACTTAAGGGCCTATTTTTTCCAAGATGATCCTGCACATACCCATTAACAATTAGCAGAAACTTATTTTGACTGAGGATCCTACATCTAACCGCCATCCAGTTCTATTTCTCCACTACCACATTGCATTGTAGAAGTAATGGATTCCACAACACTCTTAATTCCCCTTAGGCCCCAATAGACTCCACAAATGTTCCTTCCCACTATTTCCAGCTTCTCATTTTTGTTTAGATTTAATCTTTTTCCCATTTAGTTTCCTGCAACAGGACTAACTCTGTCTTACTTTGGTCTATTTGACGCTTGACTAAGCGGCACTTGCTAGGGGTGTTTAAGCTCCTAGTGTTCCATATAATTAGCTTCATGCCTCCTCGGGAAGGACAATCTCCTTCCCGTTTCTAAGTCTTCTTTGACCCTTGGAGCTGGCTACAATTTCTAATTTGGCTTTGTTGGATTTGGGAACCCTCTTTTTCTTAGGTGCTAGGTTTGGCTTTTTCACCTTCGATTGTGATTGCTCAATTGTTCTTTCCTCAAGGATGCTTGTTTGGTCTATCTCAAGACACATTTCTTCTTCAGATTATGAATCATCATCTTCCAGCTCCTCCATTTCATAGGTTGGGTTATGCTCTATAGCTTTAGTAAGAGCCCTTGGGGTTTCATTCTTGATTCCTGCATCCCCGTGTCAATTGAGGTGATACACCAGCTCCAGTTGTGAGTCCAAATCATTGTCAAGCAGCTGGTCTTCAGGCACCTCCTTTATCTTTTCCTTATCCTATTTTACTATGCACACTTCTTTAACCATCACCTGCTTGCTGCTTTGCTCCCCTGGGGCTTCTGTTGTTTCCTTAACTAACATGTCACCTCTCGAGGCTCCCTTGGCATTACCTGAACATCCCTTATTGGAGTTGGCTACCTCCTCTCCACACATTTCTGTCATAGTTAAGTACCTACCAACTACCGTGTTTCCCTCCTCACTTGATTGCCGGTCCATCACCAAGCATTCCACCATTGGGTCATTCTCCTGCTGATTGATTACCTTTGAGTTAATTTCCTGTTCTGGATGAGCTTCCACTTCACCCTCCCTATAAAGTTTCTAGGTGAATTTGTTTTCTCTACCTGCCCACACCACCCCATTACATTCCAAATGTCTGTGTGAGATTGATTTGCACAGGGGGCACAAAGACATCTGATCTTCTCTTTCGATCTTTAAAATGCGTGGCCCTGCATTGGTGGGGATCTCAATTTTTGAGGGAAGATTTTGCGGTAGAGAAATCCCCAAGCACATTCTAATGTAAGCTCCCTTGCATCTGTCGATTAGAATCTCATCTATAGATCTCAGAGTGCCTAAGCTATTCCCCACTGATTTCATAAGACCCAGCTCCCAAAATTTTGAAGGCATGTCATATATTCTTATCCACACTGGTCCCTCCTACAAAATATGTTCCCACGGGTTGAAATTCGGATACCAGTCAACCAAATGGATGCCAACACTTTTCCAGTAGTGTGGTTCGCTTTGGAGGGTGTTCCATTTCTCTGGTGTCGGGAAGATAACTAGAAAGTAGTCATTTGCAAGGGCCCCGACTTGAATCCTGCCACCCCATTTCTCAAAGCACCAATTTTTGATTTCTCTAGCTCTACTCTTGCCGCCTGCCCATTTAATGAACAATCCTAATTGTTTTAACTTGTCTATTTCATCTTTGATTTTCTACGTTTCGTTCGGAATGTGGAGCGGTGGGTTAGGGTTTCCCGCCTTACCTAATTTCTCCTTATATCCATTTGGATCCTCGCCTTTCTCATCCCAAGCCTGATCCGCTCGATTCCTTTCCGTTGTTTCATCATTTACAATCTTGTTGCCATGCCAATCTCCTGTCTCTCCCTGTCCATTTGATTTATTATACCAAAACCTACCATTCCGTCGATTTCCCAAAACCCTACCTCGGTCCATAGATTTTTCTTTGCCAGGATTTCTGGGAGCCTTCGTTTGAAGCCTATGGAAACCTCGAGGGGGCAACCAGGGTAACTCTAGCAGCTTATTCTTCCCATGGTATTTTCCAGCATTCCTTCCTTTGTTCCTGGCAGGTCCACCCCCTTTCTCTCTGTAGTAGGGGTGACATTTGTCCACCCATGATCCGTTTGCGAACACCCATTGTGGGTTGTGCCTCCCGACTCCCGACGCCTATGCACGGCTTCCTCCGAGCTCTCGCTTTCCATTGTTCCAACTCTGCTCTTGCTCCTTGCGCGCCATTTTTTTATTTTTTCTAATTCCCTGATAACACATAACTTTATTTGTATCCATTTGAATTATATAGAAAATATATATTATATTATAATACATATATTATATTATAATATATATATATATATATATAATATAATATTATAATATAATATAATATTATATTATTATAATATAATATAATATTATATTATTATAATATAATATATTATTATATTATTATATAATATTATATTATATTATATTATATTATTATAAATAATATAATATTATATAATATGAGTTCTCAGTTATTTTTTATAAATTATAACACAAAAAATGGATATTTGTGTATTTTGTATATTTTTTTATATTTTTTTAATATATAGTCAGTATTTTTTTCAATGTATAATATGAAAATATAATATATAATATATATTATATTATAATATAATATATATTATATTATAATATAATATATATTATATTATAATATAATATATATTATATTATGTATAATATATATTATATTATAAAATAATATATTATATATTAATATATATTATACATAATATAATGTAAATTATATTATAATATAATATATAATATATATTATATTTTCATATTATACATTGAAAAAATTACAGACTATATATTAAAAAAATATAAAACACAAAACAAATATCTGTTTTACAATGGATATCCGATATAAAACAAATATCCATTTTTTGTGTTATAATTTTAAAAAATAACCTAAGAACTCATATTATATAATATTATATTATTTTATAATAATATAATTTATTATATTATATTATATTATCTAATAATATAATATAATAATATATTATATTATAATAACATAATATTATATTATATTATAATAACATAATATTATATTATATTATAATATAATATATGTAATATAATATAATATATATTTTCTATATATATTATAAATAATATATATTAAATTATATTAAAATTAATATAATATATATTATATATTATATTATAGGGTATGTGCAGGATTATGATGGGCCAAAAACTCGCAATATGATGGGTATGTGGCTGACGACTTTTTTTTAATCTAAAATTGATGAAACAAAAAGGGTTTTTAAAGAATATTCTTAGCTTTCCACCAATATAAATTATTCTTTACTTTGAATTTAATAAGTAATTATTATTCATTTTCTATTCAAATTACAACTAAAGTTTTGATTGATAGACTAATTGAAAAACATCTATAGATTTCAAACGTTCGGTATCACATTTTTTGAATCCAAAACATCCATCACATTCTATGCTTCGCATACTATAAGGTTAAAAAAAGAAAAAAATGAATTTCGTGAAGTTTTGACCAAGTTAAGGTGGTCAGACATACAAGTTTTTTATATTTTTTAAAAGTTATAATAATAAATTGGTAATTAATTATTTACTTGGAAAAAAATTACAAAAAAATATGCATCACATTGCGACATGAGTCCTCTACTTATATCTAAAATCTTATAAGAAAATATTATCATTTTATTGTGGTTAGAGTGGTCAGACAGACACCTACTTATTTTTTCCCAAATTTAAGTACTACTGCATTGAAATTTCAAATTTTCATGAAATAGATTTTTATTTTTTAAGAAACCTAGTAGTTTAGAAACTACATTCAATTTTCTACAGATTCTATTGTTACATATTTTTGAAATAATATAGATAACTTATTCAAATTTTTATGTCAAGTTGCCTAACTCTAATTTTTTTGATTTTTTTCCACTTAAGGGCCTGTTTTTTCCATGATGATCTTGCACATACCCTATACATATTTAAAAAATCACCGCCAATTAAATATGGTCGGGTCTTGGACTTGACCATATTTTTAAAAAACTATAAATCAAGAAATGGATATTTGTTTTAAAATCGATATCTGTTTTAAAACAGATATTTATTTCGTGTGTTATAAATCAAAAAAGAAAAACCCGAGCGCTCATTGTATCTCTTTGTGCATGGGTTTTTCTAGTCTACAACTCAAATATCCATTTGCTAGAGGTCAAATTGCTCAAAATCTATCAAATTTCTAAGGTATGTTTGGATTTTTCAATTTTTATTCAATTTATATTCATTTGGCATTTTTTTTAATTTTAGTCAAAAATAGGGTAAATTTGATAGATTTTTTATTGCATTAAAACCGTTGTTAATTTTGAATTTTTTATCAATTAATAGGTTTAAAATGGATCAATATGAAAATCCTAACCCTGCACAAGATGAAAACCCTAACCCCACACAAAATGAAAACCCTGATCCTGCACAAAATGAAAACCCTCCAAATCCTCCTTCACTGCAACCATTGTTTCCAAATCAAAATGTGCCAAGAATACACGAGTCTATTCATAAAAAAATAGATCAATTAAGAAAGGTATGTCGAATCTATGAGACACTTGATGAGCTATCAGACATGAAAAATAATTTGGAAACAATCATAATTTCAAATGTTGAAACTTTGGTAACTCAGCATAATAGATTTGCATAGTGGTGACAAGAACAAATACAATTTTATGTTGATGGGTTATCATATTATGAGGTGAAGGAACTTGATATTGAGAAAGCCCAATTAGCCCAGTTATTCATTGATCAGAGAACATGATAGCCTATTAATGTGCAGAAACCAAAATTTTTAATTAAATGGTGAAGCCATAGAGGCATATTAGATAATTTTTGGAGATGTTGGTGGATGGTTTTTGATAAACCACCCGACAACAATCTTGATGTTCCTCAGTATTTTCTCTGAGAATTATATGTTGAGTTTGTGCTAGGGAAACATGTCAATTACTTTAACATGAGATATTTCCAAGGTGTTGGTAGAGGGGTGCCATAGGATAAACCTAGAGCACGCCGAGTCACCCCAGTTCGTCCTCCTCCACCTATTACTGCCTCGACTCCACTACCTTACCCTGAGATTTTTGTAGATGCAGCGACTCTGAGCATTTATGTGTTACATTCGTTGAGTGATCATTTAGTCACACCGATCCATCATGTTGTGCAACCATTTGATGATGCATCCCATCACGATGGTGTTGCACCTGATACAACCCAGCATGATGGTGGTGCACCTGTTGCATCAGCTCCCACTGGTACACAGTCATTAGCTCCCACGAGTACACCGTCCTCTTTAGCACATATTTGTATGCCTCATCATTGCATGATGTGCAAAAATTTATGTTTGGGACCTCTCTAATGGTCCACTGAGGCCTCCATAGACACATCCAACTATGAGATTTATGATATGTCAGATGTAGGAGTTGATAGAGCATAGAGTGGACCATTTGTAGGAGATACATTGACTACCAGGGATGATATGGGAGGATTGGTAAGACTTGAAGTATTTTATTAGTGTGTTTTATGTAAATTCTTTCATATTTTATGAGATATTTGTACTAATATATGTTTATGTGCTGGAATTTTAATAGTTGTTGATAGAGGAGCAGATGTCAGAAGTGCAAGAGGCTACGCATACTGCCATTTCATTTTCCCTAGAGAATCAGTATACAATAAATTATTTAAATTGTTATTTTAGATGTTAATTTTTGAAATCCATTATGTTTAAATACATGTACTACATATATTGATAGTTTAATGTAATCTTGTCTTTTGTATGCAACAACCTAGTACTTATACAACCTTGTTGACTAGATCTGACCCATTGGATGAAGTTGCACAACAGGTATATATTTATTTTATTCTTGACATTATAATTATATGTGCACGTGCATTTACATTCTTGTCATTTTTTATATAGGAAACCATCTTAGCTAATTCATCCACTATGAGCCCATCTAGTGTCATAGCATCACAACAAGTATGTGTTTATTTTATATTGTATATCATTTACATTTAGATAGGAGTAGATATGATTATTTTTCAACAATTATATGTTAATTTGTATCATTTTTTATTTTATTTGCTATAGTCCTCTACTCGACTCAACACTATGACGAGTGTGAGACCATTACTTTACACAAGGACTCCTAATCGTCCTAAGGGACAATCATATGCAAAGCATCTTGCAAAAAAGAGAGCAAGACTTGAGGTAAACAAGAATTGCATTATTGATATATAATATAGTACATGTATACTGATTTTGATGTTAAATTTTTAATTTATAAATGATGGTATATAAGTTTCTATTTACTAATCTATCTTGTCAACCATTCACATAATTAATCTAATTTCTGGTTTGAAATGTTACTATGTAGGAAACTTCAGAGCAACTAACTTCTTCGAGGAGGCTCGATTTTGATGGTCCAACACAATATTAGGATATAATATAGATTGATAGATACTTAGGGTTTGATAGATCTTAAGATGGCATATATGCCACATTTTGTAAAACTTGTTCTGAGTAGGCATATGCCAAATTTTTATATGCACAAACACAACTATTCTATAGTTTGATATATAAGAATTGATATTCAATCTAATTTGTTCCTCATGTGCATGTCTTTCTACTTTGAATTTTCAAAATGGAATGTATAATTATCTTAGAATGGTTTAAAGTTATGATTGATAATGTATGTTATAGATTAACAAAATTACATTTTAATATAACTTATGATTACAATTGGTAATCCATCTATTTCTTTGAGGAGTTTTTTCAAACAATTCATTTTATTTTCTATTGTACCACATTTTTCATACATGTCTACCAATACATTTTTATCAAACACTCAATTTTAGAATACCCATGATTTCAATCTTTGTTGAATGAATTTACATTTGACATTATTTTGTTTTTTAAACTCGTGTAATGAAGTGTGTAACTTTTTTTTTATTTCAAAAGAAGTTAAAATTAATGAAAATTGGATAACAACTTAATGAAATGCATTTCATGTTACAGTGTTCATTCAAAAGTAATATAATCATCTTGATAAAAATCAATGTCACTCAATGTTCACTCAAGCTTAATAACATGTAAAAGGTATAAAATCATCTTGAGTAATAATCAATATCTTTCAACCATAGGGGTTTGATGCAACCTTCAAACAAAGTCCTTACAACTAAACAAGATACATGCTCATTAGATTGTTCATGTGAAATCTATACAATAATAATGATTAACAATTAAGACATCACTCAACCATGATGCAACCATTAAACAGACCAAATGAGTGTGATACTACCATGAAACAAACCAAACACAACTCCATGAAATGCATGTTATTTGACCTTCGACATGCAATTTGTATTATCGTAATGCACAACAATGAATGTTGCTAACCATAATGCATCATTAAGAAAACTAGGCATACTATATGGGTATGTTTAAATTAGGAATGGTCCTCTTTTGCACCCAAACATGCTGAATCACTCTGAGCTACATTGAACCAATGATTTCCCTTAAGAGTCCAAAGTGCAAAAAAGAAAAAATCTTTGACAACCTATTACCCCAAAATCGTGATGCTTATAGACTCTGTGTCAGAGGCTACATGATCATGTTGGAACCTTCTTCAATAACCTCTCAATTTTTTCTATCTCGGAGGCATTTTCCCATGGTGACGAGTTTTTCAGTTGAGAAAAAAGTCAAATGCAAGTAGTGTAAAGTTGTGAAGTGGTACAACTTTCATTTTGCAACTTGTATGACCAAACAGACTGTTCCAAAACATCCAGATGGGTATGTTTACGCTAGGGATGGTCCTCTTTTGCACCCAAATACGTTGAATCACTTTGAGCTATACTGGACCAGCGATTTCCCTTAAGAGTCCAAAGTGCAAAAAGGTAGCAATTTTTGACAAGCTATTATCTCGAAACTATGATGCTTATAGACTCTCTGTTAGAGGCTACAAGATTATGTTGGGACCTTCTTCAATAACCTCTCTCTATTTTTGCTATCTCAGAGGCATTTTCCAATGGTGACGAGTTTTTAGTTGAGGAAAAAGTTGTTAGATGCAAGCAGTGTAAAGTTACAAAGTGGTGCAACTTTCGTTCTAGAACTCGTACGACTAAATGAATAGTTAAAACATGTTTGAATGAGTATATTTATGCTAGATATGATCCTTTTTTGTGCCCAAATATGTTGAATAACTCTGAGCTACATTGGATCGACGATTTCCCCTGAGAGTCCAAAGTGCTAAAAGGAAAAATATTTGAAGGGCTATTTATCAGATACCATGGGGCTTACAGAATCTTTTTCTAAGGCTATGGGATTGTGTTGGGACCCTCTACAATAACCTCTCTTGGTCTTTTCTATCTCAAAGCATTTTCTCATGGTGACAAGTTTCCAGTTGAGGAAAAAAATTTCAGATGTAAGCAGTGTAAAGTTGCAAAGTGGTGCAATTTTTGTTCTGCAGTTTGTATGGCCAAATAAACTGTTCCAACACGTCTAGATGGGTACTTTTACACTAGGGATGGTCCTATTTTGCATCCAAATATGTTGAATCACTCTGAGCTACATTGGACTGATGATTTCCCTTTAGAGTCCAAGGTGCTAAAAGATAACAATATTTGAAGGGCTATTTCTCAGAAATCTTGATGCTTACAGACTCTCTATTTGAGGCTATGAGATTGTGTTGAGATCCTCTACAATAACCTCTCTCAGTTTTTTCTATCTAGGAGGCATTTTCCTATGGTGACGAGTATTTAGTTGAGAAAAAAGTTGTCAAATGCAAGTAGTGTAAAGTTGCAAAGTGGTGCAACTTTCATTTTGTAACTTGTATGACTAAATAGGTTGTTTCAAAATGTCAATATGGGTACGTTTACCCTAGGAAAGGTCCTATTTTACACCCAAATATGCTAAATCACTCCAATGTACATTGGACCGGTGATTTCCCTTAAGAGTCCAAAGTGCTAAAAGACAACAATCTTTGAAGGGCTATTTCTTAGAAACCGTGATGCTTACAGACTCTCCATCTAAGCCTATGAGATCGTTGTTGGGATGATCTATAAGAAACTATCTCAGTTTTTGCTATCTCGAAGGCATTTTCCCATGGTGATGAGTTTTTATGTTGAAGAAAAAGTTGTCAAATGCAAGCAGTGTATAGTTGCAAAGTGGTGCAATTTTCATTCTGCAACTCATATGACAAAATAGATTGTTCCAACAAGTCCGGAGGGGTACATTTACACTAGGAATGGTCCTCTTTTGCACTCAAATACACTGAAAAACTCTGAGCTACATTGGACCGACAATTTCCCTTAAGAATCCAAAGTTCTAAAATGTAGCAATATTTAAAGGGTTATTTCTCTGAAACCATGACTCTTATAGACTCTCTGTCTGGGGCTATGGGATTGTTTTGGGACTCTCTACAATAACCTCTCTTGATTTTTTTCTATCTGAGAGGAATTTTTCTATGGTGATGAGTTTTTAGTTGAGGAAAAAGTTGTCAAATGCAAGCAGTGTAAAGTTGCAAAGTGGTGCAACTTTTATTCTGCAACTCCTACAACCAAACATACTATTCCAAAATGTCTGGATTGGTAAGTTTATGCTAGAGATGGTCCTTTTTTGCACCCAAACATGCTGAATCACTCTGAGCTACATTGGACCGATGATTTCTCTTAAGAGTCCAAAGTGCTAAATGACATCAATCTTTGAAGGGCTATTTCTCAGAAACTGTGATGCTTATAGAATCTTCCTCTGAGGCTATGAGATCATGTTGGGACGCTCTATGATATGATAACCTCTCTTGGTTCTTGATATCTCTAAAGAATTTTCTTGTGGTGTCGAGTTTTCAGTTGATGGGAAAATGGTCAGATGGATGCGATGTAAAGGTGCTGTAGACATCTAAATTTGGACAATTTATCCAAATTTATCACTTTTCGTCTAATCATCCTCTTATCTGAGTTAATTAAGTAATATTACTATTATTTAATTAATATCCTTAATTCTGCCAAATCCCTAAGGTATTTATTAATTAAATATCTTACCCTCTTTAATCCCCTTTTCATCAAATGAATTAAATAAATATTACATTTATTTAATTCCTCACATGTCATTTTCATCTAATCCTAATCCATCTCCTAATTTCTTCATTAGGGATGTGCACATGTCTAATCCTTGATTAGGATGTGTTACATCCTCCAAATTTTGTAAGTTGGCTTCTAATCCTCATTTATCTTCTAATTACTAACTAATTAATCTTAATCAGTACCTTGGTCAACTCTCTCCATCCCCCAAGGAATTTTTAATTCCTTTTTATTCCTCCAAGAATCCCCTTTTCCCATGCGTCTTCTAGAACCTTTGACTTGTTACATCAAGTCACATGTGACAAACTCCCACCTTTTGAGAACATTGTCTTATCCACTAGATTCTTCCAATCATTGTGAATTTAAAATTCACTTTTATTCACCCAAGATTCTTCCCATCTCCCAATGTACTTGCAAGGTACTTGTCCTTCCTCCACCTCATGTATATTTTGGCCACCTCACTTACACCTCATCTCCTCTTAGCCACTTCACCATCCACATGTCAAGATGTGAGGGCTTATGAGTTTTCAACTCACCATAGCCCTTCATCTTGACCTTGTTGGATGAATCTCCACCGTTGAATTATCTAGAGAATTCAAATTCTCCTATAAATACCCCCTTCTCAAAGGGCATTTACAACACTTAGCCATTTTATAACTACATGCTGCCAATTTGCATTCTCAAGCACTTGCTATAATTTAGCCACCCAATTTGATCACTTTGCACATCCAATCTTGCATCTAGCTACATCAAAAGCATCTAAGGAGCACACATCCATCAAAATCAAGGGCCAACAAAGGAGTCTTCAACAACAAGGAAGGTATAATCATTTTCATCTTGTTTCATCTATTTTCCTTCTTGTTTTATCACTCTTTAGGCTAATCTTGAAGTGTCCTTAGTTTTTTATCATTTGCATTTCTAGTTATTTTGCACATTAGAGTAGGGTAAAATTCCAAGGTACACATTTTTGGCATGCCCAATGGGACCCACAAACAGGTTCTTGCATTTAACATTCATTTTTGCTAAGTATTTTGTAAAAAAAGGTCGCAGAAAGGCGGAAGCACCTCCTTTTTACTGCAGAAAGGCGGAAGCGCCCTCCTTTTTATTGCAGAAAGGCGGAAGCACCCTCTTTTTTACTGCAGAAAAGCAAAAGCACCCTCTTTTTACTGCAGAAAGGTGGAAGCGCCCTATATCTTGCATTTAACATTCATTTTTGCTAAGTATTTTGCAAAAAAAAGTCGCAGAAAGGTGGAAGCGCCCTTCTTTTTACTGCAGAAAGGCGGAAGCGCCCTCTTCTTTATTGCAGAAAGGCGGAAGTGCCCTCTTCTTTACCGCAGAAAGGCAGAAGCGCCCTCTTTTTTATGCAAAAAGGTAGAAGTGCCCTTTTCTTTACTACAGAAAGGCGGTAGCGCTCTCTAATCTTGCTGCAGAAAGGCGTAAGCGCCCTCTTCTTTACCGTAGAAAGGCGGAAGCGCCCTCTTCTTTACTGCAGAAAGGCGGAAGCGACCTCTTTTTACTGCAGAAAGGTGGAAGCACCCTATATCTTGCATTTAACATTCATTTTTGCTAAGTATTTTGCAGAAAAAGGTCGCAGAAAGGTGGAAGCACCCTCCTTTTTACTGCAGAAAGGCGGAAGCGCCCTCTTCTTTACTGCAGAAAGGCGGAAGCACCCTCTTCTTTACCGCAGAAAGGTAGAAGCGCCCTCCTTTTTACTGCAGAAAGGCAGAAGCACCCTCTTTTTACCGTAGAAAGGTGGAAGCGCCATATATCTTGCATTTAACATTCATTTTTGCTAAATATTTTGTAGAAAAAGGTCACAAAAAGGTGGAAGTGCCCCTGTTTTGCTGCAGAAAGGCGAAAGCGCCCCTGTTTAAGGTGGAAGCGCCCTTGTTTTTGCTGCAGAAAGGCAGAAGCGCCCCTGTTTTGCTGCAGAAAGGTGGAAGCGCCCCTGTTTTGCTGCAGAAAGGTGGAAGTGCCCCAAAATATGACAGTTTGGAAGGTAAAACAATCATTTTAGCGTCATTTTTGCTCTCGTTTTTAGCTATTTTCAAGTAATAACCCTCTAACACTATTTTGGCAAGGATATTGGTGTTTTTTGCTAACGTTTTGCAGCATATTATGGCGTAATTGACCAAGGACGAAGAAGAAGATAGCTAACATTTGCTTGCAGGGCCATCTATTTGATCAAATTTCTGAAAAACTATCATTGTTGTTTGCACATAGTCTAATTAGGGGGAAGTAACCTTTATTGCTTGTTGTACTTGTCTACTATTGTGTCACCCAAGGGGGCATTAATTTGTTTTCACTTTCCTCTTGCACTTCGTGTGAGCCTGGGGAGTAGTTGGAAGCGGTTAGTGTCTTCTTTTTAGTGGGACCTGCTTGGGGATTTCATCACCCTAAGGGAAAATTCCAACCACGCATACCGGCGGGGTCTATAAAGGGGGGAGAACGAAAGTTGTACCCCAATCCAGTCATGTCGTAATTGGTGGAGCATCGAAGCTAGGGTGATACCTAGATAGATGTGAAGAGTTGGTCCGAGCCTTTCAGTATCTCGTTGGGGTTCCTGACTCACGCTTGTGAAGGGCTGGTGTTCATGGTTGTGCCTCACGTACCGAGAGTATATCGAGGACTCCCTAGAAGCCTTGTGTATCCTAGATTAAGACCTTTCCTAGCCATACCCCTAACATTAATCATAGGATTGTGTTTGCTTGAAGTATTTTCTTGTAAAAAATCTATGAAATATTTGATAATTTGGCCTTACTTTATCATTTTGCGTCCTTACCATAGATATTGCCATCAAAATCAAGCTTTGTCTTACCGTAGAAAGGCGGAAGCACCCCCTGTTTTGCTGCAGAAAGGTGGAAGCGCCCTCTGTTTTGCTGCAGAAAGGTGGAAGTGCCCCTGATTCTACTGCAGAAAGGCGGAAGTGCCCCAGTTTTGTTGCAGAAAGGCGGAAGCGCCCTTGATTTACTACAAAAAACTGTCAACGCCCTTAATTTTTGCTCTAGAGGGGCGGATTTGCCCTCCTGAACACCCAAAATTGCCCCATTTGGATTCGTTTAGCCTCTAAACCATCATTTAATCATTCCCAACCATTATCTCATCATCCCAAGCCTCCGTTTCGTCACTTTAAGTCTCCCAAAACCTCCATTTGATCCGTTTAAACCTCCATCTTATCATTCCAAATCTTTGTTTAACCATTCTAAATCTCCACTCATTCTCCACAATCATCTTCAATCTACCCATTCATTCTAATTTCCTCATATTCCATTCAAAAGTCCATACCCTCACCTAGCAAACGTCATAATTTTTACCATTTATATCACCAAACACCACTTATAATCAGCGCAGAAAGGTGGAAGCGCCCCTGTTTTGCTGTAGAAAGACGGAAGCGTCCTTGTTTTGCTACAAAAAGTTGTCAACGCCCCTAATTTTGCTGTCAACGCCCCTGAAAGCTGTCAACGCCCCTGATTTTGCTGTCAACGCCCCTGATTTTGCTGTCAATGCCCCTAAAAGCTGTCAATGTGCCTGATTTTGTTGTCAACACCCCTGAAAGCTATCAACGCACCTAATTTACTGCAGAAAGCTGTCAACGCCCCTGATTTACCGCAGAAAGCTGACTATGCCCCTTTAACTTCCCGGGACCATCATTTACAAATCGTGCATCGGATCAACTTCATCCAAAAACAAAAGTTGCTTAGTTTTTTAAGCTCTATCCAGTGGTACCTTCCATTTCCTCCTATCAAGAATTTGACCATCCCAGGGCAGCCACGCCCCGCATTGCGGGGTGGACACACCCCTAACTTCCTGGGGCTGTCATTTACAAACCGTGCATTGGATCAACTTCGTCCAAAAACCAAAGTTGATTAGTTTTTTAAGCTCTATCTAGTGGTACCTTCCATTTCCTCCTATCAAGAATTTTACTATTCTGGGGCGGCCACGCCCCGCATTGCGGGGTGGACACGCCCCTAACTTCTCGGGGCTGTCATTTACAAACCGTGCATCGGATCAACTTCATTCAAAAACTAAAATTGCTTAATTTTTTGAGCTTTATCTAGTGGTACTTTTTGTTTCTTCCTATCTAATCAAACCAATCCATTCCTCTAATCAAATACATGCAATCATCTAATCAATCCAAGCACCCCAATCCTATTAAGTTCATCCAATCATAATTATCTAATCAACATCATCTAATCATTTAATCCTATCCAATCAAACTGATCTAGTACTTTAATCAAATTTATAAAATCATCTACCCAATCCAATCATCTCTCTACCGAATCCCATCAAAATCAAAAGCAATCCCATCCAATCATCCTAATATAAGCTTTTGTCCAATCATGATCTGAGCTTGACCAAAATCCCAATTTGAGCTTTAATCTATTCCCATCCAAAATCTTTTATCCATCCTCTTTATCCTCTCATCATCATGAATCATCATCCTCCATCAATAGTGGTCAAGGGAAACCCTAATTACGTCGACACTGATAATGAAAGTCTTGTTGATCAAGAGGTATACGACATAGATCCCCTTGACACTATCATCTCTAGTAAGCTTTCTCCACCCACTTTCCAAAATCCAATTAAGCCTAATCATGTTCCTTATGCTACCTTTGACAAGGGGTATCCAGTACCTTCACCTTCCCCATCTACATCATCCTCTTATTCAACATCCACATCCTCTTATCCTCATCTTCCATCACAATATTCCTATTACAATTCCCCATACATGACCCCCTATCCTAATCCTCTTTCCCAGTCTGTCCATACTAATCTTACATCCACACCCTTTTACCTTAATCCTACATCCACATATTCTAATCATAATCCACCATCCCAATACCCTTATTATAATCCATCCCCCACATCCTCTTGTCCCACTACACCACCTATATCCTCTTGTCCTAATCCACAATCCATGTCCCCCTATATTAATTCACCACTCCAATATCCTTACTTTAACCCTCCATCCAATCCTAGTCCTCCATCTACTCCTAGTCCTCCATCCAATCCCATTCATCCATCTACTCCTAGTCCTCCATCCAATCCTAATCCCCCATCTACTCATGGTCCTACATTCAATCCCATTCCTCCATCTAACCCTAGTCCACCAATCCATAATCCCTCATCCATTTCTACCACCCTAGCCAAGCCAACCATATGCAAGTCTCTCATTTCAAAAGTTCTCCAAGGACTCATTACAAAGAAGCCATCCCCAACTCCACATCTTGAAGTCATGGAACCATGCCATCTAGATCCATCATCCACGGTCACTAGTGATGAGACCCTTCTCCATACCACACCTATTATTGACGTTACCACCCCTAGTACTGCCCAAACCATTGAAACCATTGAACCCACTAAATCCATTGAACCCCCACCTCCTACTCCAAGAACCACCGAATCCATCGAAGACACCCAATTCCAATCCACTCCCTCTACTCCTAGATCCACCCAAATCCAATCCACTCCTCCCACTCCTAGTAGCACCAAACCCCATTCCAATGAACCTCATGAATCTTTCATCCCTCCATCTTCCCTAATTTGAAGATGTCCCAACAAGACTCCATTACAATGCTCTCCTACAAAAGATGAGTCATGCCAAGAGTCTAATCCAAAGTATTCCAAAGATATCCTTCTCCTGTGACAAGATCCTACCATCCCATCTAGTCCACTCAAGATCACAGCCCCTCTATCTCCATCCCATGATCCCCTTTGTCATTCAAGCACCGCCCATCTCCATCTCAATGTGATGAGCCTACTACCACAACCTTTATCCTATCATATGGCCCCCTACTCCCTCTCCCTGACAAGTTAAGTATCCTTATCATCTCCTTCTCATGATCCCCCCATCATCGCTTAAAAAAATGCTATCCCACACTGCATATCCCCTTGGTCCTCTCACATTCCCTCCTCCATGGTGGTCTCCCTTTGTAGCAAAAACAAAGCATATACACCAACCCTCCTCTTCCACCTAATAATGAACTCACATCATTCTTCCAGAATAACAAAAATCATGTCCTAGATCGAATGCTCAAGAGAATGAACTATCAAGGAAAAGGTTTAGGCCTTCATGAGCAAGGTATTATAGAGCCCATCCAAGCTAAAGAACATTTGTATCTACAAGGTCTTGGATGTACTACTCATGACTCACAATCTAAAAATGTTGGTACAACCTCTAGACGTCCTCAACAAGCCTCTTCCAAAAGAAATATAGGATCTTTCCATTGCTCCACCAAATCATATGTTGCCATCCCTCCTCCTCTATCGTATCACCTCAAAACCACTATCCATATTCCTCCTTCATCTGCTCCATCCATTTTGGGTCCTTATATCCCTCCATCTACCATCTCCAATCCTCCATCTATCGTGCCCATGTTTCCTCCAGGTCCTACGTCTATTTTGGGCTCTTATATCCTAAAATCACCTCCTCCATCTCATCCTATCCATCCCTTCATCCATCTAATCCATCATAAACATCCCTCTCACATACCCCATAGTCAGGATCAACAAAGGCACTTACCTAAACATTCTCCATCTACACATAATCCCCATACTCCTACCTCCATCACTCTGCATCATCCATATCCTCACACCAATGCCATTGCTACTAAAAGCACTTTGGCTGTTAAAGAAAAAATGTATAAATCCAAGCATCCACATGAATCTACGGCTCCCCATGTCCCCTCTAAAAGACATGGTGAAGAGAATACAAATCTAAATCTACATCAAATCCGTAGGCCACAAAGACCCACCAAAGCAAAGATCAAAACCATGTGGATCCCAAAGAAAAAAGATGCAATGCCATCACATGAAAAATCAGTAAGAACATCCAAAGTTGGTAATCCAAAAGCTAATCATACACCCCTTTCATCTCCTAAGTCTGTTTTGGGTCCCTATGTCCTGAAATTCACCATTCCATCTCCCCCATTATCCCCACATTCTCCATCCCTTAATCCTCTTATCTTTTCACCACATGTGCCAATGTTGGTCCTAAACACATCTCCCCATCACATATCCACCCCATCATTCCATCCATACCCTTTGCAACATCCCATCCATTATCCCATGTATCTCCCCTCTCAAATCCCCCTAATTCATCCTCTTGCATAATCCATTTATCCTCATAAGGTTGTACCAACATCCAATAGTCGGTTCGAACATGGGCTCTTACTACCTCATATAGAACTTGATGCTTAAGTCCTCCATCTATATCCTTATCATGTATCTTCTAAATTCCCTTATCCACATCCCTATCCTTATCCATTTTCATCCCCCTACTATCCAAAAATTCAAAAAAGTCCAAAAATCCATAAAAATTTTAAAAAA